>PVLA01015601.1:0-24521 GCA_004027455.1 Hydrochoerus hydrochaeris
GGAAGAACAAAACTTAGTAAGACAAAACAAAACAAATTCCTATAAAAACATGAAACCAAAAAGTCATATAAAACCATAGTACAAGGTGATCTACAATGATTACTGTGTTGTTTCTTATTATCTTCAATAGAATGTCTACATCATCAGGCATAATTGAATATAGCAGTATAATTGAGTATATCAGTAAATAATAATAGTAAAAATAAAACATTGTAGATAGTATAAAACTTCAAAGACAGGTAATTCTAGTGGATCTTGTCATCTTAAGTGCAGTTGCCTATACTCTCAGACTTGATACTATCAATCATAACAACTTTGAATAAAATCTATCAATACAAAACCGCAATTGAATAAACCATATTTGATTATGATCAATCACGGTAAAACAGTGTAGGTTTTACAGAGCTTTAGATTAAGTTAATGGGAAGTTAAGGATGATTACCATACTATATCCTGTTATTTTCAGGATTACTATCTGTGCCCTCAAATCTAGTACAGGTAGAATGACTGGAGCAGAATATAATACATCTAAGCAGAGTAGTGTGAATAATGTGGGTTTTAAATCCTGATGTACTATTAACAATATAGCATATCAAGGCCATCTATGTTAGAGTTTCTAGTTATCCTTCTCTGCCTCATTTCTGCTATGCTATTTTTCTGCCTGTTTGTCTAGTTTTCTCCTTCATTCTACTGCCTGCCCCACTCATTGAGGCCTTTCTGCCACTGTTTCTAAAATCCTGGTATTTTTTTTTATCTCTCTCTAGAATGTCCTTCAGTATTCTCTGTAGGGTTGAATTGGTGATCACAAACTTGCCCAGTTCCTCTTTGTTATGGAAGCATCTTGTTTCTCCATCAACTTCTAGTGACAGTTTTGCAGGGTACATCAATCTGGACTGGAGGTTATTCTCTTTCAGGGCTTTGAATACTTCACTCCAAGCTCCTCTTGATCTGATGGTCTGTGTCGAGAAGTCAGCCATGATTCTGATGGGCTTACCTTTATAGGTAATGTTTATTTTTTCTGATGGCTTTTAATATTTTGTTTTTATATTGAATTTCTGACATCTTGATTATTATATGTCTGGGTGTAGCTCTGTTTTGGTTGTAGGTGGCTGGGGTTCTGTATGCCTCACACAACTGAATGTCATTTTCTTTTGCCATGCTTGGGAAGTTTTCCTTAATTATTTCCGTGAATAGCCTTTGTAATTTGCCTGTATGTATTCCTGCTTCTTTGGTCACATTTCTTATTCTTAAATTGTAGATTCTCTTGTCATCTTCTAGCCTTTGTATTGTTACTGCCTGTTTCCTTGTTATTTTTAAGAGATCTTTCCTTTCATCATCACACACTGCCAACTTTTCTTCAAGTTTTGATAGTCTATCCTTAGTTTCTTTTAAGGAGTTTTGCCAGCTTTCAATGGAGTTTTTAATTTCCTGATAGTCTGCTTCATGTATTCTATATTTTCTTTATATTCTTTATTGTTTCTCTCCTTTTTTTGTGTACCTCCCTTCTTCCATCTGTATCTTCCTGAGAGATGCTTGCTGAGAGCATTTCTTTTATTACTCTACTCATATCCTGCTTTACCTGATTTAATATTTCAGTTTTGAGCTCGTCTACAAGGTCTCAAAGATATCTCTTAATGTCCATTGAAGCCATGTCTTATGTTGTGTGTTTGCCACTCTCAGTTACCCTTAGTTTTCCTTCTCCTGGTTCAGTGTTCTCAGGGTTCTGGGCTGGGGGCCTCCTCCCACCTCTCTCTCCTGTCATGGCCCTGGCTTCCTCACACAGATTACAGTTCAGGTCCCAGCCCCCTTCCCTGTTGGTTATGGTTCTTCCAAAGCACACTGGCGAGGGACCTCTGCCCTCTCCTGCTTGCTCTTGTGACTGAGATGTAAGCAGGCTGCATATGCCTGCCCCTCCCTACTGGGCCAACCAAACTTCAGGTGCCTTCACCCAGTTTGTGCATGCTAGACTCAGGGAATCGATTTGGGATGGCTCATTGGGTCCTGGCCAGGGGCGCAGCCCAGTCCAAGCAAATCCCACGAATCTTCACTGGGGAGGGAGCAACCAACTGAAGTCACTGCCACTCCCAGTTCAGGCTCCTCCTGCCTGATTCCAACATGTCACCCATTTGGTCACACCCCTCCCACGTGGGGGGGGGGTCTCATTCCCTGAACTGACTGTGGAGTAATGAAAGTCCCTCCACTCTTCCTTGGGCTCACCAACCCCTGACCTCAGCACTGAAATTCTTCCTGCAAGTGGTGGTGGGAATGAGTCTGGGTGGTTCTGCCAGCTGGCGTGGGTCCAAGCTGGTGCACACTTGCCAGGTCACCATGAGAACGCTGTGTCCCGCAATCTTCTGCTGTCTCAGTTGTAGTCCTGAAGTATTTGAAGAACTTTTTTATGTTTTAATTTCTTCCTGTGTCAAGAGAATCCATCTCCCCCTGTCTGGATCTCTCCAGGGTGCTTTATTCTGGCATATGATTTGGTTCTCCCGGGAGGCTCTGTATCTTGTTGCTCACTGATTGGCCATCTTGTCTTCCTCCATGATCTTTTGAATTTCCATGGGTTCTGTAGTAATTTCCCCCTTTTCAGTCCTTATTGCATGAATTTGAGTTTTTTCTTTCTTTTTCTTTATAAGGTTAGCTAAAGGTTTGTCAACCTTGTTTATTCTTTCAAAAATCCAGCTTTTTAATTCATTAATTCTTTGTATTGCTTTTTTAGTTTCAATTGCACTGATTTCTGCTCTAATCTTTACAATTTCCTCTCTTCTATGAGCTTTGGGTTTAACTTGTTCTTTTTCTAGAAGCTTGAGATGAAGCATTAGGTTGTTTATTTGTGCTCATTCTGTTTTCTTGATATGACAATTTATTGCTATATATTTCTCTCTTGAGACTGCTTTCATTGCATCCCACAGATTACAATATGTGTTTCCACATTTTCATTAATTCAATGTAGGTATTGCTTTATTTCTTCTTTAATTTCATCTGTAGCCCACTGGTTGTTTAAAAGGTTGTTATTTAATTTCCATGTATTTATGCAGGTTTTGCAATTTCTTTTACCAATAATTTCCAGTTTCAGTGTGTTGTGGTCAGATATTATGCATGGGGTGATTTTAACACCTTTGCATTGGGTGAAACACTCTGTGAACATCTACTAAGTCCAATTGCTTGCAGGTATGATTCAGTTCTATTATTTCTTTGCTAACTTTTTGTCTAGTTGATCTATATCTTTGTGACAATGGGCTGCTAAGGTCCCCTATTATAATTGTGTTCTTGTGTATTTGGTTTTTCATGTCCATTAGTATTTGTCTTATATAGTTGGGTGCTCCTGTATTTGGTGCATATGTATTTATAATTGTTAGTTTGTCCTCTTGAATTTTTCCAGTAAAGAATATGTAGTGACCTTCTCTATCTCGTTTAATCATTTTAGGTTTGAAGTTCACATTGTCTGCAAATAGAATAGTTACCCTGCTTTTTTCTGGGTTCCTGTTGCATGGAATACTGTTTTCTATCCTTTGACTTTTAATCTATGAGTTTCCTTTTGGGTCAGATGTGTTTCTTGTATACAGCATATTGTGGGATTATGTTTCTTGATCCATTCTGTCAACCTGTTTCTTTTGATAGGTGAATTGAGGCCATTTAGATTTACGGACATCACTGATATGTACTGGCTCGACTTTGTCATGTTATGTTCCAGTTGTTTGCTTACTGCTTTTCCTCTTATTTAATTGCTTGTCTTACCTGATTGTTTCTTTCTGTTGTTCTGGGGATTGTGGTCATTTTTATCTCTGTCTAGTATGTCTTTCAATATTCTTTCTAGGGTTGGTTTGGTGGACGTGAATTTCTTCAGTTGTTCTCTGTCATGAAAGTATCTTGTTTCTCCATTAAATTTGAATGAAAGTTTTGCTGGGTACATCAGTCTGGGTTGAAAGTTGTTTTCTTTCAGGGCTTGAAATATCTCACTCCAAGCTCATCTTGACTTGAGGATTTGTGCTGAAAAGTCTGCTGTGATTCTAATAGGCTTTCCTTGATAGGTGAGTTGTATTTTTCTCTATCAGCTTTTAGTATTCTGTATGTCTGAGATATAAATTATTATGTGTCTGGGTGTTGATTTATGTTGGTTGTGACTGTTTGGCATCCTATATGCCTCACTTGTCTGCATATCAGTTTTTTTCCACATGTTTGGGAAATTTTCTGCTATTACTTCTGTGAATATTTTTGTTTTCTCATTTGCATTGACTCCTGTGTCTTCACTGATGCCTTTTAATTTTATATTGTTGCTCTTGGCATCATCTTGAAGCTTCTGGATTGTCATTTCATGCTGCTATGTTATTTTAAAAAGTTCTATCCTTTCATGATCACTAATTGTGATCCTGTCTTCAAGGTCCAAAATCCTATCCTCAGCTTCATTTAAATGGTTTTGCACACTTTGAATAGAATATCTTGTTTCTTGGATGTCTCTTTTGAGTTTGTTTCATGGATTCTGCTTGCTTTCTATATTGTTCATTCAAGGTTTTAATCAGTTTCCCATGCTCCTATGGTTTTTTCTCTATTTCTTCTTTAGCCGCATTCAACAACTCCTTTACTAAGGTTGTTATTTCTATCTTTACGTGGGAGAGTACTTCTAATTTCCTCTATAGCCTCATGGAGTTGTTTTATTATTTCACTTGCTATCTTTTCAGAGATTTCTAGTGTGTTACTTTTGAAGTCTTCTATTTCAGTGTTTCCTGTACTTGCTCCTGGTGGACTAGATGTTTGAGACTGCATTTTGCTTTTTCGTTTTGCCATTTTCCTCTTTTAGGTTGGTGTTTGGTCCCTCAATCCCGCTAATGTCGACTGTTGGTAGTGTGTCTCTTGGGGTCCTACTGTAAGGTTGATATGTGTTCGATTGCTGGGCCCCACAATGAATAGGTGGGCCAGTCACCTGACTTCCTGTTGCAGGGCCTGTTTGGTGAGTCCTATATTCTCCCTGGGCTGACAAGCCTAGTAGTATTGATGTAGGTCAACTTTTAGTTCCTGCTATTACTTTATCTTCAGGTTATTCCAGGTGATCAAATCTCCCTGTCTGTAGTATTTGTGTTGGCTGAGGCCATACTGTGTCCCTATTGTGTGCCTGTGTATCTCATAAGCCATTTTAATTTTTTTCAAGTTGGGGGAGTCCTTGGCCCCCTCCTCACTCTGCCTGATGTTTTCTGTGCATAGGAAGGGGTCACCCACACTCTTGTCAGGCTCACCAAGGTCTTACATTTAGTTAGAGAGGGCTCACTACTGGCCCTATTGATCCACTGTACACCTCTATTTTAGGGGCATCCTCACCACACTGAGTGGTTCCTGCTGAGATCCTTTGTTTGGGTGGGGCCATTACTGACTCTCCTTTCAAGTGAACAATTAATCCACTGTAGTCCAAGGTTCACTGCCTGGGAGTGAAGTTCAAGTTTTTTCCTTGCTTTGGGATTCTGCATAGTCAGGGCCTGCAGTTGGATTCCGGGCCCTGCTTGCTGCTTGGAGTTTGCTGGGTGTGGCCCAGTTAGACCCCCGTCGTCCCTCTCGTGCGCCTTGGGGTGGTCTCTGACACAGGGCATGGCCTTCGCCTGGGAGTGAAGTTCCAAGTTTTTTCCTGTGCGCTGGGATTCTGTGGGGTCAGGGCCTGTGGCCTGATAACAGTATTTCTATGGTTGTGACTTCTGTGTCTGTGAAGACTGGTCATTTTTGGAAACACTCCTTACTTCTGTAATTTATTAACTTGTTTGTCAACCAGTCTGCTTTTGTGAATCTGATAGGCTTAAAGCTAAGGATCTGTGACTGGTCAGTTAATGTTTATTCATCCTGGCTTCTCAAAATCTTTTTCATTGTTTCCATTTTCTAGCACTTTCTCTTGCAGGCATTCTTGCTTCTAAAAATACGTTCAGAGAAAGTCTGCAAGGTTTTTAACAACAAAGTTTATAAATTCTGCCTGTGCAATATGGTAATCATTAATCACATGGGGCTCCAACTGCTTAAACTTAAAAAAGAACTAAATAAAAGAGTCAATCCTTTAGTTGCAGCAACCATAGACTATCAGAGTCCAAGAGTCACCTCAGATCAGCAGCCACTCTGCTGGACAGACAGATACAGGACATTTCCATGACAGCAGGAACTTCTATGGACCAGCACACTAACAGAACTGGCAGTCAGGCCTCCTGTATGGAGACCAAGACTCTTATCTACAGGTTCTTACCAACCCCAGTGTTTAAGGCTGAATGTCTGTTAGTACACTTTTAAATTTTATTTTATGAAATAATAAAGCAAAGTTTCTTAATCAGATAAGATTACACCATGTATCATTCTCTTCACAGTAGTCACTCAGAGAAGACAAAAGCCAGAAAGATCCTTATAAAAAAGAAATAAGCAGAGAATAATACAAAACCTTCTTTTCAACAAACTAAGGTAGACTAGTAAAAATGGAGCCAATTAGTATATATGTTGAAATATTTTAAAGCAATGGAATTTATAATTTGAGGAAGTACGGTATTTGATCTCTCTACTTCCTATTTATCTGACTTCTGCTTCTCTCTCCCCTCTCTCCAAATACATGTTCTGTTTCTCATATAAGAGAAACAGATATTTGAGCTTGTGTGTCAGAATGATTTCACTTAACAGTCTGTTCTCAAGTTGCATTTACTTATGAATGCTTCAAGCTTATCTTTATGTCAGCATAGCACTCCATTGTGTATAAATACTATATTTCCCTTGTCTATTATCTGTTGATGGGTATATTCACTGTTTTCAACATCTAGCTATTAAAAATTTTACTGCTATAAACATGGGTACATATGTATCCCTATAATATAATGATTTTATCTCTTTTAGGAATTATCAAGAAGTGGGATAGTGGGGTGAAATGAAATCTCTGGGTCAAATGATTTTTTGAGTAATCCCCACACTGATTTTCAAAGTGGTTGTTCTAATTTACACTCCCCTGAATGGTGGAGTGGGGTTTCTTTTTCTGCACATCCCACCAAGATTTGTTAATATCAGATTTTATGATGGCCATTCTTTCTGGAGTAAAATTGTATCCCAGTATAGCTTTAATTTACATTTCTCTGATGGCCAGAGATGATGAGCATTTTTTCATGTATTTATTGGTCATTTATACTTCTCCTGAGAAGTAGCAAATCATTTTGGTTGCATATTTTTTGGCTGGATGTTTTATTTGGGGAGCAGGGTCTAATTATTTTTGAGTTCTTCATATATTCTTGATGTTACTCTTCCTTCCAAGGAGTAGCTAGCAAAATTACCCATTCTTTAAGTTCTCTTTTCACTCTGCTGATTGTTTGTTTTACTGTGCAAAAACTTTTTAATTGGACAAGATCCAATTTGTTGATTCTCAGTATCATTTTGTGCCATTGGGTCTCTGTTCAGAAAGTCCTTGCCTGTGCCCATGTTTTCAAGGGTAGTATGCATTTTATCTTCTAGCAGATTAAGTGTTTCTGTTTTAACATTTAGATCTTTGATCATTTTGATTTTATTTTCACAAGAAATATGGGTCTGGACTGAACCTTCTGTATGTGGATATTCTTTGTTAGTTTAGTTTTGGTTTGGGGCTGGACTGTTGTTGTGTGTCAGGTGTGTTAAGGTTTCCTGTAAGGTTATTCATTTGCACTCCCTGTTTTCTTAATTGCGAGCATTGATTGCAATGAGCTTCCCGCTTAGAGTGCTTTCACAGTGCCAGAAGCTCCAGTGAGTTGTACAGACACTGTCATTAACACCCAGAAATTTAAAAATTTCTTCCCTTGATTTCTTCTGTGACCCACTGGTTGTTTAGGAATGCGTGATTAATTTTCCAGGTGCTTCTACTTTTTCAGAGTTTCTTCTGTAATTGATTGCTAATTTCATTGCACAGTGGTCTGGTAGTGCACATGGGGTCACTTTGATTTTTGATATTTATTTAAGCAAGTTTGTGGACTAGTATTTCATCTATTTTGGAGAAAGTTGCTACAGAAAAAGATGTATGGCCAGTTATTGTATGATGGAACAGTCTATAGATATGTACTAAATCCATATACTCAAGGATGTGATTCATTCTATTTCTTTTGTTGAGTTTTTGTTTAGTGTGCTTTGTAAAAGTGTAGTCTTAAGACCCCCCCATTATTATTGTGTTAGCTTGAATTTCTTGAATGCAGTATATAGTTGGATTCTGTAGTTTTGATCTAGTCTGCAATCTTTGTCATATAATCAGAGAGTCGAGGCCCCTAATATTGAATGTTTTTACTGAGATGTGTTGAGCATTTCCTATTATTGCACTTTTTTCTCTGCTGGTGACTCTTTTTTTTTTTTTTTTTTTGCTTTTTTCTTGTACCTTTTTCTTGTTATTTATCCATTGACTTTGCTTAGTATTTTAATTTTATGTGGATTTTTAGCTTTATTGGTTTTGTTGTTTCTGTCTGGGATATCCTTGAATATTTTCTGGAGCACTGCTTTCATAGCCACATATCTGTTGTGTTGGTCTTTTCCATATAATATCCTCATTTTCCATTATTTTGAAGGAAAGCTTTGCTAGCTATGTAACCTGAGTTGGACGTTGTTTGCTCTTACGGCTTGAAATACTTCACTCCGAGCTGCTCTGGACTTTAAAGTTAGTATTGAGAAGCCTGTCGTAATTCTAATGGATTCCCTATACATGCGGTTTTGTGTTTTTCTCTGACTGCTCTTCACATTCTGGCTTTTGTTGTTGTTGCTGCTGTTGCTGTTGGATATCTAGCAATTTAATAAGGATACGTGCTGGTGAGCTCCTTTTCTCATCAAGTTGTTTGATGTTCTGGTAGCTTCACTTATTTGTATGTTGAACTCTGTTCCTCTATTTGGGGAACCTTCTGCTCTTATTTTTGTGAATGTTTTTGTAATTCCATTTGGTGTCTTTTAGCATTTTTTCTAACTCCAGTTAGCCTTAGGTTGGTCTTTTTAATGGCATCTAGTAGCTGCTGGATAGTCTTTTCTTGTTTTCACTTTTTTTATGGCTCCCCTGAGTACTTCCTCATAATGGACCATTTTTTTCTGTTTCAGATACTGTGTCATGTTGGTCATTTCTGCAATTTGTGAATCCTATAATTTTTTTGTTTCAAGTATTGCAGTCTACCATCTTTTTAAGGATTCTAAATCTTTCATGGATTTGTCATTCATGTTTTGAACAAATTTTGTCAGCTCTTCTCATTTTTATTTATTTCCCTCGTATACTCTTTGGGCAGTTTGAGTGGTGTTTCGGTGAATTTTGGTTCATTTCCTCTTGCATCTCATCTAATCTTTTCTGTAACCCTGTTGCAATGTTCTGCCAGCCATTTTTGACCCCTTGATTGGCCTTGGGAGAGTTGGGAGACCTTCTGAGGGTTCTTCTGTTGTTCCTGTATGTATGTATATCCAGTTTTTATTGTTTATGATCTCAGGAAATCCAGATCCTGGCATAAAGAGAAAACTAGTTGTAATCCTCTACTATGTTACCTTGGCTATAGTAGTTAGTACAGTGCATCGATAGCATCAGATTTCAACTGGATATTGACAAATCCCAGGAACCATTCATGAACATTCCTTAATTAAAACTAAGAGGTCTATGATTTTAATGAAGAGAATTAGACCACCTGTATATTGGCTTAAGGTATTTGAGCCAAGTAGTTTCTGCTGGATTCAGGCAGCAGTGGCAGAGTTGAAAATTACCAGTAGACCAACTACTTTTCCTTTCAGAACCGCCTCCTCTGATGATTTCACCCTCCAAACCTGGCCCTCCACAACAGAATACAGGCCCCATGAACTTGATGGTCTGAGTCCAGGCCTCCCAGGGGGTCCCTAGAGATTTCTTCTTGGCTCTCATTTGCAAGTCTATCCCCAAGTCTGTCTCTCACCTGGTCTCTGTAGTAGGGCAACACTTTAGTCCTGGAGCAAAAGTCTCGAGTGTTCATCTGTTCTTCAGTCAAGTTGGTCTGTTGGTTGTCTCCTCTGCTGTCCTATGCCGAGGAGATTTTTGGAGTAAGGGTGGCATTGGTTGGTGGTGGAGTGTTTGGGCAGTTATATGGTGCTAATTTCAATAGAGAATTCTGTCCAGAGTGTGCAGCTGGACCACTGTAAACATCATTGTGCCTTCCCAGTGCCACAGTGATGCTCAGCTTCAGTATCAGCACCAGCTACCACTTGTGCTGACACCAAACAAGAGCTATTATCCATGATCCTCTGTGTTCAACCACTATTAAAAGTGATGATGCTTCACTAACTGGTTTCTTATTTTTACCTTCTAATAACCAACACCCTCTTTACTTAGCTTTTCCAAGAATTTTATTATGAATTAGAGGACATTTGCAAGAAATACATGAAACATTATGAAGTACAATATAATGTACAGCCAGGGAAGCTCAAGGCTAAAACTCATCAACTTGTACCTTGGTCAGGATATGGAACATCTCCAGCATCCTTGAGCCCATAGGCAAACAAGACTTCTCAAAAGTTTTCAGGAGCCAATATATCTTTTGTTAGTAATGACTCTTATGGTTCCTATTATATAATAAGAGCTTGATAAATTTCTCCTGTAGAAGTATTTTACAATTTATTTCATATGCTCTCTGTGATTCCACTGGTCCTGTTTGATGCCTTTTTTTCTGCAATTCTGGGGCATTTACCCATCTCCTATAGATTCAGCTGTGTAGAAACATGTAGACCTGGATGTGGGAGCAGAAACCTCAGTTTCTGACCTTAACACTCAGATCTGGAGAATGTTCCTTCCTTTTTGGATACTATCCAGACTGTAATTTGGGGTGTAGTGGGCAAGGAAGGTTGAAGAAGACTGGTGAGACATCTTTTATTCTTTTCTGTGCTTGATGGCTTGAGGGTGGAACGTATGAGCTCTGTCTGTGGATTCAGTGCTGATCTAGATTTTAAGTCTTGTTAGAATTCTCACAATCCCTTTTTGTCTTTCACAGGCTGGAACACAATGATTCTAATTTTCTGCAGCATAGATTTCTCATACTTTCAGTCTGAATACAAGGAAAAAGAGAGAAACAAAGAGTATATTTTACACTGTCCTTATCATCTTATAGCAGCTGAAATTACCACAAAAAATAAGCAGCAATATTTTTACAGGCAGATTTAATGAAAGCAATGCTGATCAGAGATGATTGTGTTTTACCCTGGGAAAGGCAATGTCTCTTTAAATTAGCTCATATTGATTTACAGAAAGTACATGAGTTTTGGAAATGCAGCTTAAATTTTATCTGTGGCTTGGCCCTGTGATAGCTGTGTGACCTCAACAAAGCCTTGGTTTCCACACTTTAAAAAGAAAATAAAACTGCCCTAATTCCTGCTTTAATAAAATTAAATAAACCGCTTTGCAGAGTATGCTAAACATGGTTGGTTACCTTTGTGCCTGGGTTCCCCTTCCTGACCTGTCAGGTGGTCAGTCCACCTCTGCAGGGCCAGCCACACTTACTGCTGTGTCAGTGATGCTCACATCTGTACCTTCAGCCCTGACCACTCCAGAGAAGGAGGAATCTGGTCTCCAAACGCAGAGCAGGATTTGAGAGGAAACTGTGAGCAGAGCACTGCAGCTTGGGAAAAATGACCAGGTACAGGTGTGCAGGGGACCCCTAACTCCAAAAGCTGCCAGAAGAAGCCAGGGAGAGGGGAGGCACCAATTTTGTGGAACAAGAGCTGCTGAGCATTTAGTATGTGCACTGGAGCAGAATTGTCTATACTTTTTATACACAGAGCTCAATCTAAATGTGTCCCCTATTTTGATTTAAAAATAACTTAATATGAAATAAAAATTTCAAAATCATTTTGGATTATAAAAAAAGCTGCTTTTGAAAAAGTACTACAAGTTTTGTTTTGGTCTTAAAAATGCAGATGCGTTTCCTGATGTATAAACGATTAGGACAGAAGGTGTCGCGAGGATGATGAATACAGAGGGAGATGATGTCCTCACCTTCCAATTACGCATTCCAGAGGTCGAGCCACATATATGGCTAAAGAATATTCACTATGGATGCAAAGGAAAGGTTGAAAGCTTGTTAGACCATTAACTTTAATTCTAATGTTGTTTGCATTTCTTAATGGTAATATAAAGCATGCTCTTCATAATTACAAATTGAGTTAGTGAGCATTGGTCATGTGACTCAGACTCACAGTCTGCTTACCAGGGAATCAATAAGAATAATGGTTCCAGACTTGCAGGGATGAAAGAAGCAAACATGATTACAGGGAAGAGCAGTGAAGCACAGAAGTTGCATAAAGGGCTCCAACAGGCCACCACATGCAGCAGTTAGCATGTCCCCATTTTCATTTTTTACTCTAGATTAAATGACAATGAATTTCTTTACTGATGGATCACCAAAACCTTTAATCAAAAGCAATGGCAGAGATAACTCATTGCATATTTTTAAGAGAAAATAATGACATTTGATTTTATTTATGATGCAGAGGAGGAGGAAACTTGGTTGATGAGAGAAGTGCACTGAATCAAAGAGCAAAACTACAGAAATTAATTTCAGAGCAATTGTGTGGCAGCCACATCCTCTTGGGCAGTTGGGGTCTAGTGTAGAACCAACCTCTAGGACTAAAGAAACAGAAAAGTCCTTGTTCCAGGCTCATCTAGTCTTTGTGGTCAGGAGTCCTGATGGGGTAAAGAAACAGTTATTCTAGGTTGCTGACCCTTCTTTCCCTAAGTGTCAGGACAGAAAATAATGGTCTTATGAGATAAAGCAGCCTGATTCAAAAAATACTGTTGATCTCAGCTTTCCTTCTCAATGAGAAAATGTTCATTCCCCACATTTTTCCAGAGCTGAGGTTGAAAGGTTTAGTTCAGGCCTGAGGCCCTGCTCCCTATGGTCTGCACAGCAGTGAGCAGAAAGCACCCCCACTCCTGCCACCCCTCCCCTCGGGAGAAGCAAGCAGGAGCATTACCTGCTTATCGAGGTCCTAGCTGACCTGAAAGGAAAGGAGAACAGCAGGGCATTTAGCCATCAAGTCCACCTCAGACGCTGAGGGAAGCCTTCCCCTCCCCCTTCCACTGCCCCCACATGAGTCCGAGTCCCAGGAAACCTCGTGCACCTGGTGGTTTAGATCCCACCCGGGGACTCCTCTGTCCCTCATCTTTGCTCTGACAATTTGGTTTAGCGGCTTCTAGAGCTCTGTGGCATCACTCTTCTCTCTCCTGCCTTGTCTCGGTGAAGGGACAGTCAGGGAAGAGCCGGCCTCAGGCCCCGGCAGCTTTTCCTACCTTTCTTGCTCCTCATGTGCATGACGAAGCCGACTGCAAGGAACATGAGCCCCAGCACGAAGCCCCCGACTCCAGTCAGCTTCTTGTTCCGGGCAGAATCAGACTGAGCTGCTGAGGAAAACAGAATCCAGGGTTACTGTCAGCTCCACGGGGACATCCCTGTCCACGTCCTGTCTGACACCCTGGAGCGGGTGTGGAACATCAGCATGAGGCAGTGACAATGAGACCCACTAACCAAGTCCTGAGTTCCAGACTTAGGCTGGTGACTCCAGCCAGAGGACAAATGGGGATTCTGCCAGCTGCCTCAGTACAGGCAGAACGGTCTGAAAGGCTGACAGGAGAGAGCAGCTCCTGTGTGCGAGGCCATTTCAGGGGAGCCCCAGAGTTTCTCAGCACTGAGTGCTCCTCATCCTCTAGGTCAGGGGCAGCAGAGTCTCTATTTCCTGAAGCTCAGAATTACGCTGCCCCAAAGCGTAATTCTCCATGAGTTTCATATTTATAGTCATACTATGTTCCCCAGAAAATAAGATGTACCTCAGAAACAAGTTCTACCATGAGTTCAGAAGAGGCTAGCACTTATTTGGGGGTAGGTTTTATTTTCAGGGAATCAGTGTATACTGCACCCTAATATCCCAAGTGCCATTGTTTGGCTTCAGGAATTCCAGTCTATGGCACTGTCACCTCTGCAGTGTCTTTCTCAATTGCTTGAGAGAATCCACATGCAAGTGTTACCTGAACCTCTCCAGCTCTCTGTTTGATGCTCTGTGCTTTCCTCAGCTTCTTCTTCCAGGTCACTCTTGCCTGCTGCTCATGTGTCAGTTTCCATGCTGCTTGTGAATTAAGAGCCCTACTCAGTGAATTCTTCTGAAGCTCTACCACCGGAAGTTTCATTCCCTCTAAGACCAGTAAACATCCACTTGCCTCAAAAGAAAGCATAGGCAGTACAGTTTCCCCCTTCAGATCTCCTAGTGCTTAATATCTTAGTTATTTTCAAATTTCTGTTTCTCAGGGAACACAAATACCCTCAAGCAGGACAGGGTCAGGTAAAAGGATGTTTCTGAACTGTTCCTGGAACTGGTTTCATCAGCAACTTGGTTTCGTGCTCAGATGTGTCCACACTGCCAGCTTTCTTCCACTCCAGGTGATTTATATTTAGCTGCGCTTTTATTTAACTACTTTTATAATCTCAAGGTTCACCTGCCAGTTCAACTCTGGTCTGAGTTATAATTGGTAAATTAGGTTAAATTGCTCTCTCTTTAGGCTTCTTGGCCTCATGCAAATGAGAAGCGATACTGGCTTGTCTGTTTTAAATCCCAGAACATTCTGTAAGGAACTTTGCCTGGAGTGCACATCTGACCTCTAGGTAGCACTGGCACTGAGTCTACAGATGAAGTGGTGTAAATTCTCATACTCATTAAAATACAGTTCCTATTGTTTACTTGGTGTGAGAAACTGAGAGTAAATAAAGTCTAAGATGTACAATAGATACTGAGAAATGGAAAGGAATTGTTCAAAAGGATGGGTGAAGGGGAAAGGACAGTAGGGAAAAGGGTAAAATGCAAATCAGTTATACTCTCAGTAGCTCTCAGTTCATTAAGAGGAAGGTTTGTGCTAATATCGATTGGAGAAATGTTTATGCCCGTATCTTGTATCTTGAGCAGCTGCTTCAAATATAACAACATGTAATGTATTAACTATTGTTACTCTCGTAGTATTTTGTTATGAAATTTTGTTTTACCTTTTTTCCATAAAAGAAATTAAAAATTAAAACAAGCACAAACAAACAAACGAAACACATTTCACCAAGGGAAAAGATTTCTGTGTATTCTAGGACTGCCTTGCTGAATGCCCATGAAACATCTGCTCAGTTACTTTTAGAATGTGGTCAAAAATGCACGTGAGAATTTTGCCATGGATACAGCTAGGTGGCGCAAGCACCTGGCAAGCAAGTGCATGGGCCTGAGTTGGATTTCCAGTATATATATATAAAAAAGAATTTCCACGGCTTTCATTCTTCCTCTTCAATTCGTGCTCTAATTGCAATTCCTTAGCCAATGATAAATTTTTCTTATTCCATCTCTAATTCCAGTCCCTCCTCTTTCTAATCCACTTAACAGTCTGAAACCACAACTCTTTGTTGTGTCCTGTTTAAAAAACAATCATCGGTTTCTTGTAATACTTACCTGGTTAAATGAGAAACATGGAAGATAATTACTACAATAAGTTGGCTAACTAATAATCATTAGCCAAAATTACCAAGAGAAAAAGGTACAGGAAAAGAAAACCATATCAATGTGATTAGAAATGAAAGAGGGGAAATCACAAGCACCCCTGGGAATCTAGAGGATTATAAGAAACTACTTCAAAAATTTATATTCCAGTGAGTTAGAAAGTGTTAGAAGAAATGGAGAAATTCATAGGCACATATTACCAAATTGAGCTAAGGACATATAAAAAGTCTGAATGAACCAATAACAGGCAATGAAATAGAGGCAGTATTAAAAAGTATTAAAAATATTAAAAAGCCCACCAACACTTAGAAGCCCAGGGTCAGTTGATTCAATGGCTAAATCTACCAGAATTTCAGGAAAAATATAAAGCCAATACTCCACAAATTCTTACATGAAAGTGAAAAGGAAGGACTACTGTTAAAATCATTCCTGAAGCCAGCATTACCCTGATAGCAGAACCGGATGTGAACTAAACAAAAACAGAAAAACTCCGGGCCAACATCTTTAATGAACATAGCTGCAAAAACCTTTATCAGATACTTGCACACAGAGTGCAACAAATTATTATCATTTTTTAAAGGAATTTGTTAAACAACATTTAATTTTTAAAAACAAAATAAAATTTCATGACAAAAAAACTAGAATTTGAAAAGTTATTTTGATTTCATTTTGGCTTGAAAATCAAAAGTAATAAAATATATGATAGTTCTTAGTTAAAAGATTTTAAGAATTCATTTAAAAATGTAAAAAGCATTTGGCAAATGTTAATTGAACATTTAGATTTCTTCAAGGGAGCATTGATGTGAGAGACGGAATCACACTGTGCACAGATTCTGTTTTCATCATCATTTCAATTATATCATATTAGGAGATCTTTCTAAAACTCTCAGCAGGACCATTTTTATTTTATTGTTTTTCATTATTTTGAAGGAAGTAAAAATACAACAGAACAAGACAGAATAAAGCCAATTGAGACAATGCAGTGAAATTGATACAGAACTTCACAGCAGGTTACCGGGATAACAGTATTAAGTCCCATAGTATATCTCATTATCTTCACAATAGTTGTCCTTTCAATAAGGTATAGCAAAATCAAACCAAATACAGAACATCATAAAACCTATCAAAACTGAGTATTGAATAGAGCAATGCAATTAATCAAAATAAAGCAAGACAGTGATAACAATATTTGCCTTCAAAGAGATGGTAGAAGGAAATCCCCCATATTTGCTATATTGCATCTGCCCAAGAGATACTCAGATCTCTGGCTCCCATTTGCTAATGGGGGATAAAGGGATGTTTGATTCTTTCTTCTTTTTTTTTTCTTTTATCAGTACTGGGGATCGAACTCACAAGCGCGCACTTCCAAGGCAAGCGCTTATGCCACTGAGCTAAATCCCCAGCCCAGGATGTTTGATTCTTCACCCACGCACTGGTAGGCTCATGGCTGCCTACAGGGGAGGCGAGTGGGTGGTTGCTTTATTGTCCAGCGCCCTAAGTTCCAACATGCAGTAGATCTTGGGAGATGCTGGCTGGCTGGTTCTCTCCCTGGGTCGCCCGCCGCTCGATCGAGCCACGGCTGCTTACCAAAGCAACAAATTATTAAAAAGATCACATATCATCACTTGGCTTTACCTCTGCAAGGTTAATTGAACATATGTAAATCAAAAAATAAATCAGTGAGTCACATGAATAGAAACAAGGATGAAAGCCAAAATGTTCATATCAATAGATGGGAAAAAAAAACCTTTGATAAAATCCAACATCGAGTCATGATAAAAATGAAAACAGGTATAGAAGGACTCTATCTCAAACTGATAAGGCCATTTATGACAAACCCACTGCCAACACCATCAAATAGAGAAAAATGGAAAGCTTTTCCTTTAAAATTAAATCATGACAAGGATGTCCATTATCACTACTGCTTTCACCGTAGCACTTGAAACTTTAGCCAGAAGAATCAGGGGAGAGAACAAAGTAAAAAGAATACACATGGAGGAATTCAAATGTCTCTGTTTCTAAGACTCAGTGCTTTGCACACTTCTCCTGGCTCTGAATTCCCCAGATGACCTCATCCTGACCAGGCTCTGCTCCCTCCAGTCCACCTGTCCTGTCCAGGAGAAAATCTACGATCCCTCTGTCAGACTCCACTGTCTCCCCACACATGTTTTTTCTTAGAAGGTGCTGGGAGGCACTGCCTTATAATTCATGGATGATCTGATCCTTGGAAGACTCAAAAAATTGAATCAAAGTTTTCCTAGAAATAATAAATTCAACAAAATAGCAGGACAAAAGACAAATACACAAAAATCAATAGTTTTCCTGTATTCCAACAGTGAAATCATTAAGAAAGAAATTAGGTAAATCAATTGGACTTCCAGGAAGATGGTGGAGCCATAAACAGCAGTGAAAACAGCTTTTCTGAGAGAAACCATCCAAACGCTGGAATATAGAAACACGAGGAAGACAAGAGGAAGGGAATTGGGTCCCTGGACCCAGGAAGAATCTGAAGTGTGAATTGAAGCCCACAGAGGGTGAAAAGAAAAACTTCAACAAAGAAGAAGGCAGTAGCTGATGGCACTTCGCTCTGAGATAGGACTCACTGTGCGAGAGGAGTTGTTCAAACCTGGGAATGCGTGGTCACAGTGACAGTGACTGTTGGCAACCCCAGAGGACTCTGCAGAAAAACACAGCACTGGAGGGAGCAGCAGATGGGGAGGACTGCACTAGCTGGTGGTGTGTACAGAGAACTTAGTCCTCTTGCAGGAGAGAGAGGTTAGCCAGGAGCCATTTTGGAGACCAGCCAGCTGAGTGTGGAACCCAGAACTGCTGCCAGCTTCATCTAGCAGCTCCCAGCTGTGCTCAGACCCATGGAAACTGCTACGACTGTGTTGAGTCCAGTGAGGCTGGTCTCATGGCAGGCCTGCTAGGATCACCCATTACCCCACCACAAAGCTACTGCTGGCTCGCTGGCATAGATTGGCATGATTTGGGACTCTGTCTCCACAGGCTGTCTACTAGAGAAACCAGAGAGAATCCTGGAAATGGACTGTTTGTTTTTTCTTTTGTTTTCTTCTTTTCTTTTCTCTTTCTCCTTCATTGTTTTTACGTGAATGTGAATGTGTTTCCTAACCTCTTTGTGGGTGCGGCTTTGTTTCCATCTGCCTTGTATCCCTTCCATCTCTTTTCTTTCAGCCTTCTGTACTAGTTTCTCAAGCTTGGTGTGCTCTCCCTTTGTCCTCCAACCTCACTTCTAATCTCTTTCTCTTCTTCCACTTCTTTATTCTCTCCTTAATTCATTTTAAAGTTTAACTCCAAGAGCAAAATTGGCACATTAAGCACTTACGTATTGCATAAAACTATCTGGTTTGTTTCACATTTTGTTACATAATCATAAATCTATTGCATACAGTTAAAAGCTGAAAATTAAGGGTTAGCTCGGTTTGTCATTTCCTAGGCTGTGTTTCATGCTACTGGTATCATTATAGCCAAAATTGACATAATTATTCTAAACATCAGTTGGTCTTGGTGTACCATGATTGAGACTAATGGTCCCAGAAAATACTGTGGCACAGTGCCAAAGAACCAGGGACTAGGCCAAACAAGCAACAACTTCTCATCTCAAACAAACTGAAGAGTTGAGATCTTCCAAAAGACTCAAAACCAAAAACATAAGCTACACCTGAAAGATACCTCAGAGAATTAGGCATCACCTAAGAGTCCTAAATACTACCAATAATGCAACCCACCATAGGTAACTTACAAGCATCATTCCAAGAATTAAACTAAAAAAAGAGAGAAAATACAATGAAAAGACACTTAAGCAAAATGCAACCCCAGACATCCAGTTCACCAAAGTCAAATCCAGGGGGCAAAGAGGTGGGACAATCCAAAAGCTCCCCACCAGGCCTCTCTGAAGTGGTATCAACAAAGCAATTGAATGAGGCTCTGGAAAAACTGAAATCAGAAATCTCTCAGATAACCAAAATACACACCATGTTTAGTAATGTTAGAGCAGGCACAGAGAAAAAAAAGATGCACTTAAAAGAATCATGGAAGCTCAGCATAAGAAAGAAATAGAATCTGTAAAGCAGACTCCAGGAGATTAAAAGCTTCATTGAAAGTATTCAAAGCAGATTAGGCCAATGTGAGGATAGGATCTCAGATATTGAAGACAGGCTTGCAGTTAGAGACCAGGAAAAGAAAGATTTCTCAAAAATAGCAAGGGACCATGAGAAATCAATACAGTATCTGCTAGATGAGACAAAGAAGAATAACTTAATATTGATTGAAGCCAATGAAAAAGTAGGAGATACCACAAATGACATTGAAAATGTTCACAGACATCATAACAGAAAACTTTCCTGGTAGAGAAAAGGTATTTGACATACAGATAAATAAGGCATACAAACTCAAATTAGTCATAATCAAGAAAAATATACAGCCAGGCATATCACAGTCAATATTCCTAAAATTTAACACAAGAATAGAATTCTAAATACTGTTAGAGAAAAGAAAAAATCACCTACAAAAGAAAACCCATCAGAATTACAGCTGATTCTCAGCACACTCTCAAGTCAAGGACAGCATGGGATGAAGTACTACAAGTTCTAAAGGAAAACAACTTTCAACCCAAATTGATGTATCCTGCAAAATTATCTTTCAAAATTGATGGAGGAGTAAGATATTTCCATGGCAAAGAACATCTGAGGAAATTTATGATCACCAAGCCAGTACTCCAAAATATTCTGACGGACTTTCTAGAAAGAGATAATAAAGACTACAGTTCCATGAACTCTGACAGAAGGAATCCACCAGAGAAGACAAACAGTTAGAGGGAGGGGGAAAACAGGAGGAGCCAACAACAGGAAAACAACATGACAAGGACAAGTCAGTGCATTGTCAGTTATAACCATTAATGTTAATGGTCTCAATTCACCAACAAAAGACATCAACTCACAGAATGGATCAAGAAGTAAGATCCAGTAATATGCTGCATACAAGGAACACATTTAATTCAAAAAGAAATTCATAGACTGAAAGTCAAAGGGTGGAAAATAATACTCCATGTGGTAGGAACCCAGAAAAAAGCAATGATAGTCATTCTATGTGCAGACAAAGTGAATGCCAAGCCAAGACTGATTAAGAGAGATAAAGAAGGTCACTACAGCCTTGTAAATGGAACAATCCAAGAGGAAAAGATAACAATCATAAATATATATGCAACAAATACCAGTGCACTCAAATATATAAAACAATTACAGACATGAAAATTCAAATAAGCCTCAATACAATTTTATTGGGGCACCTCAACACCCCACTGTCACAAAAAGGCAAACTGACTAGACAAAAATAATAATGAAATATTAGAAATAAATTAAACTTTTAAACAAATGGACTTAGTAGATGTCTATAGAGTGTTCCACCCTACCACATCAGAATGCACATTCTTCTCAGCAGTATACAGGCTATTCCCCAAAGCAGACCATAGACTGGCTCATAGAACATGCTTAAGAAAATGCAAAGGAACTGAAATTATCCCAGGCATACTACTGGACCACAGTGCAATGAAACTGGACATCCATGCCAGAGGAAGCCACAAGAACTTCATAAACACGTGGAAACTCAATAGCACCCTACTGAGCAACCAATGGGTCACAGACGAAATTAAAGAAGAAATTAGACAGTTTTTACAGTTGAATGACAATGACAATATAACATACCAGAACTTGTGGGACACAGTGGAAGTAGTCTAACTGGACATTTATAGCAGTAAATACCCATATCAGCAAAACAGAGCAAGTGCATATGAACAACTCAATGTTGAATCTCAAACTTCTAGAGGAAAATAAAAAACAGGCTAAGCTGAAAGCTCATCCTAGGAAAGAAATTATAAAGATCATAGCAGAAGTTAACACACTGGAGACTAAAAAAACAATACATACAATCAATTAATTGAAGAGTTAGTTCTTTAACTTTTTTTGAGGGGGTACCAGGGGTTGACCTCATGACCTCACATTTGCCAAGCAGGTGCTTATGCTGCTGAGCTAAATCTGAGCCCTTGAAGAGTTAGTTCTTTGAAATTTTAAATAAAATTGACAAACCCTTAGCCAAACCTATTAAGAAAGAAAGAAAGAAGAAAGAAAAAAAGACCCCCTCAAAAAAAGTTAAAGAACTAACTGCCATTGGTTGTCTACATTTCTCCTTCATTCCACTGTCTGCCCCCACTCATTGAGGCCTCTCTGCCACTGTTCCTGAAATCCTGGTATTTTTTTCTCTCTCTAGAATGTCCTTCAGTATTCTCTGTAGGGTTGGATTAGTGGCCATGAATTCCCCAAGTTCCTCTTTGTCATGGAAGCATCTTGTTTCTACATTAATTTTTAGAGGCATTTTTGCAGGGCACATCAATCTGGGTTAGAGAGTATTTTCTTTCAGGGCTTGGAATACTGTGTTATAAGCTCTTCTTGAGTTGATGGTCTGTGTTGAGAAGTCTGCCATGATTTTGATGGGTTTATTTTCTCTGATGGCTTTTAGTATTCTGTTCTTGTATTGAATTTCTGGGATCTTGATTATTATATGTCTGGGTGTAGATCTGTTTTGGTTGTAGGTGGCTGGAGTTCTGTATGCCTCATACATCTGAATATCATTTCCTTTTCCTATGCTTGGGAAACTTTCCTTAATTATTTCTGTGAATAGCCTCTGTATTTCCTTTGTTTTTACCTCTGCTTCTTTATTCACATTTTTTATTCTTAAGTTATAGATCCTCTTGCTGTCTTTTAGAGTTTGTATTGTTACTATTTGTTTCCTTGTTATTTTTAAGAAATCTTTCCTTTCATGATCACACATTTCAAACCTGTCTTCAAGTTTGACAGTCTACCCTTAGTTTCTTTCAAGCAGTTTTGCCAGCTTTCAATGGAGGTTTTAATTTCCTGATAATCTCTTTGAATCTGGTTCATGTAATCTAGGTTTTCTTTATATTCTTCATCGAATGTTATTCTCCTTTTTTTGTGTTCCTCCATTCTTCCATCTGTGTCTTCTTGAGAAGTGCTTAGCATTTCTTTTATTAATTATCTTATATCTTGCCTAACTTTAATTATTATTTGTTTTGAGCTCGTCAATGATGTCATGAAGATATCTGTTAATGTCAGCTGATGCCATGTCTGATATTGCATGTTTGCTGCCCTCAGTCTCTTTTGTATTTACTTCTCCTGGATCAGTATTCGCAGGGCCTGGGGGCTGGGGGCTGGGTGCTTTTCTTATTTCTTTCTCTTGTCATGTTTTTGGTTTCTTCCATACAGATGTATAGTGGAGGTCCCAGCCCCTTTCCTTGTTGGTTATGATTCTTCTGAAGTATGCTGGTGAGGGATTTCTGCTCTCTCCAGTTTGCTGCTGGTCATTGAGGTCAAGCAGGGGTGGTGTATGCTGGCCTCTCCCCTCTGAGCCAGTCTACCTGCCAGGACCTTCACCATGTTAGTGTGTGCCACAGGTACTGATTTGGTTTGGGGCAGCTTATTGGATCCTGGCCAGGGCATGACCCAGGCCAAGCAGGTCCCACCAATCTGCTCTGGGTAGGGAGCGACCAACTGAAGTCACTACCATTCCTTGTTCATGCCCGTACTGCCCGATTCCAACATGTCGTCCAGTTGGTTGCCCCTTTCCCATGGGAGGGTCTTATTCCAAGCACTCAACTGTGGGATAGCTCAGGTCCCTCATTGGCTCTGTTCTCCATTGGGCTCACCAACCCCTGACTTCAGCATGACTGTAGTTCTTGCAAGTTGTGGTGGGCACGAGTTCGGGTGGGTCCGGTGAAAGTGCCATGGCTGCTAATCTTAGCTGCTCCAATGGTAGCCCCAAGACTGCCTGTTTGACCAGCTTTTTTCCTTTTAGTTTCTTCCTGGGTTGAGAGAATCCATCTCCCTCTGTCTGGACCTCTCCAGAGTGTTTTATTCCAGCATGAGTTGCTTCTCTCAGGGAGGCTCTGTATTTTGCTGCTTACTGATTGCCCATCTTTAGCTCCTCACTGATGTCTTTCTTAGCGTTCCTGTATCATGGAATAAAGTGGGACCTCAGAGGTTGTGAAGGTGACTCTGACTCCTGAAGAAGATGCTGGTTTGAAGAGTGTGGATCCCCTGTGGGAGATGCAAAAGGAGTTGTGAATTTAGTCTCCTCGAGTCTCTATGTCATTGTCGGGGCCACAGGAGGGTTTAGTAGGAGGTGGTGCATCTCGTCCTCTTCATCTGAACTGTGGTAAAGCAGTAGTATGGGTGTGGCTGGGAAAAGCATCAACCTCCCAAAGTGAGAAAGAGAAATGGTGCACAAAACCCCATGGTTCTATCCCAGAGCCAGATGGTACTTGTGTGGTCCTAAACTGGCCAGCATAAAGTACGCCAGGGACACCACTGCCAATGTCACACAGACTCCAGGTGCCCTTTGAACTATATATATGCTCCTCTGTTATATAAATTCACCAAACAAGGCTAGTCTGACTTTTTCCCAGTTGGTGGAAGCCTGGGATGCAGTATACAAATCCAATATGTGTCTTCTACATAACTATTTTAAAGAATATTATTTTGTGAATCAACTGTGTGATATAGAAAGGAAGATGTATCTGTGAACAGTGCAACAAAGTGTTGTTCCAACTAAGACACCAAATATACCTTTTTCAATGCAAAAAACTTCCAATCTGTTGATTGGTCTCTATAGTTTATCATTCCCCCCTCCCTGTCATCTTCTGCACACACAGGACATTGGATGGGGCAAAGGCCATCTGGGGATGTAAAAGGCCATGGACTCACATGATTTTTAGAGACATTAGAGTGCCAACCCCAGAACTCTAAAAGAGTCCTAAAATCTGTCTGCCTTGCCTCTGCTCGAAGGTGGTCTGAGAGCTGTCACATCCGTGTTTTGTCTTCCACAGGTCTGTACATCCTGAGAGGTGCAGGAGCCCCAAGGTGCCTCCACGGGACCCCAGCAGGGTGAGCGGCGCTCAATCTGGGGACCTGACATGTGGGAGTGTGCTCACGGCTGTACGAACAAGTGAGGAGGCTGCTTGAAGGCCA
>PVLA01015602.1:5140-24609 GCA_004027455.1 Hydrochoerus hydrochaeris
TGTATTTACATGCCAGACATAAAAAATGCCAAAGTTTTCAAAGTGACTAGCAAAAACAACAAAACATTTTCTAGCTAAGACCACTTTATAACTTATGGAATAAAATTCAAATATTTATTGGAAAAAATTACATATATATTTCATCATAATTTCATCTTTGAAAATCTATTGTCAGGCAATTAAGGCCCTAATGTATAATTACATATGCACAGCAGGCTTATGGCATATTTAAAATGGCATTAAACAAAACTATAAAAATAAATGTAATTTGAATGCTTATAAATAAATTATCAAAAAGAATACAAACTCAGATATAAAAGACTTTTGAGTTGTGTCAATACTCAGAATTTCCACATTGCTATTTAATAAGAACAAAATGTAAATTTACATATGGCATGATGCTACCATAAAATAAAAATTACCATGCATTTATAACTCATGAACATTAGAATTGGGTTATGTGAGCACAGGCAATATGGAAATATATATCTTTTCGTGTAATCATGATGGATATTTGTGATATTGAGGTGGGAAGATGTCAGAGGTTGTGTTTAAAGATTCAACTGACATGGTGATGGAATCCATACTATAAAAAAGAGGAGAGAAGAGTGGAGGGAAGGGAAAGAAAAGGAATGAAAAAGAGGAGAGTTAGAAGAGGGCATAGGAGAGGAGGCCAACAGAGAAAAGAAGAGAAGATCAGAAAAGAGAAGAGAAGAGAGGAAATGTAGCTGAAAGAAGAGAGAAGAGAGATCTAACAATGACAGACAGGCATACAGGAAGGCAGACATAAAGATTTCATACTGGAGGAGAAAAAAACATACCACAAGCAGTAATGAAATAATACTAGTAATGATAGTAACTGTATAAGTGTATGTAGATGCTTATTTCAATCTGACTTCATAAATTTTACCCTGCTTCCCCTTCACAAATGTAATTATATGTCCTCCTAACTGTGGCCTCTGTTTCTGTTCATACAGTAGATTTCATCTTCTTTATAACTCTTAAGAAAACTGTTCCTCTAATTTTTCTTTCCATTTCCAACATTAACAATTTTCCTCCTTATATTACACCTTTCATCCCACATATTTATATAAAATGTCTCAATGTCTGTACACCTAATTGTTAAAACAGTCTGTATTTTAACCCCATACACTTTCAAGCAAGCATCCAATCTTCAAGTCTCTGCTCATCTTATAAAATGTTCTTCTATTTACTAAGACCAATGGCCAAACTGAATCTTCCTCTTACCCACATTTGCATTTGATTAAAATAAAAGCTTTCTTATATAAATATAACATTTTAGTTTCAAAAATCACTCATTCATTCAAACTTCTGTAGATATAACATAATCATAGTATTTTGAACATTCCAAGCAATGCCTAGAAGTTAATTGGATTCCATTGAGAGAGTAACATATGCTGGGGATATAGCTCAATGGTACAGCACCCACCTTGTAAGCATAAGATCCTCAGTTCAATTCCCTGTACAAAATAATTAAAACATAAAGTGTGATATTAGCAGACACTAACCCACTGAAAATCTCCTGAATAGTTGCACTTGAAATTATGTATGAAAAGATTCATGTTAAAAATATTTTTTGAATTTTTATTATTAAAATATTCAACAAAAGTACTAAAGTTTGAAAGCAATGTCCATATATTATGGCAATTACAAAGAACTCCTGATAAAATTCACTGTCAGAATCATAGAGAACTTATAAAAGATTTTGAGTTCTTATATATCCTTATGTACTTATGTATTTCCATAATGTAATACTTAGTTCAGAATCTTGAAAATAAAAATTCTTTTTTGGTTACCTTCATAAGGGGACAGTCATCACCTCCCAGTTATAGATTTTGATGCTTTCTCCTTTGTCTTGAACGATAACAGCTTCATTACCCAGTAGCATCTCTAGGAATACAGAACAAAATTGAAACATTCCCCAAGACTCAGCTTGAGATGTATCAATTGACCTATTCTTTTCATACTGGCAGAAATGTTGATGCATCAGGCTTTCCAAAAAAAAGTTACAATTTTAATTTTTGCAATTTAAAAATGAACATTAATAATGTGATGTAAGCATAAAAAATCTAAGTTTCCTTATAAATAAAGAATTACAAAATCTTCATTATAGGCAAAATCTGTAATACCAAACAAATATTTAAAAATATATACCATTTTCCATAAAAAACTGTAAATTTCATGGAAGAAAGAATCATGTATTTGTAAGGTACACGTTGAGAATTTGTGCTTTATTCACTGAAAGTGAAATAATAAAATATTTTGATTCCCATTCAGGTACAATTGCCTGGCTACATAGAGCATGCTTATATTGAATTTTAACTAAAGTATGAGGAAAAATTTAATCCCTATGCTGCAATGCTTTGCATCTATCATTTCAGTTCCTAATAACAAACTCATGTGCACATAGAAGGGCTGTCTGAGGCAAGGGTAGATGTCTATGGACTCTTCATATGTATTAGAACTGCAACACATATGACTGAATCATTCAGTTGCTGCATCAAAAATGCTGTTTTGTTAATTAAACTCTTTGGAATTCTAGTCATAATGCTGAGAGTATACTCTAACTCCTGAGTTGCCAGAAGGATAGTAACTATGTAGAAAGAGCTTTGTAGTAGCACGCTCTCTGGAGGCAATGCCATAATTATACAACAAAGGGTCAAATCACACAAAAAGAAAAAATCTAGTCTGAGTACAAATGAAATATGTTTGAAAATTTTACTAAAACTATGACCTAAGGACACCTTACATGGTGGTACATGCTTGTAATCCCAAAATATGGGAGGCAGAGGCAGGATGATCACCATGAGTACAAGACCAACCTGAACTACTTAGTGAGGCCCTGTGTCAGGAAAGCCAAAACTAAAATACAAAATAAAATAATAAAATAATGATCTTTGAGTGTAAAAGAAACTGTGAGGATAGAATAATAAAAATATTTTATATTTGTGTATGAAAATGCCTAAAATGATTTCCAGTAGTTCAAGCATTATTAAGAATATTAGAAATACATATAAAGTCATCCTCAACAATATAGATGAATTTTATGATTAATTTGACCCACATGCCTTTTCCAGTGATGCCTGAACTCACAAACAGAGATGAGAAAATTTATTTCAAAACAAGTCATTGAAAATGTACATGAAATGTAGAGAAAGCCTGGTTTGCCTGTACATGAATAATAATCATTTGTTTCATGGACTTTCAAACATGCCAGCTGTTAGAATGAGTACTTGAAAAGGAAAAGCAAAAGAAATTACATATCAGATTACTCTATGTATCTGTGAATATTCATGAAATAATCAACAAAATAGTTCACAAGATCATAACAAACATTGCTGTACATCTCAAATGACATCATTCATACAGGTATATATCCAATAGTACTCAGTTGGACATTGATACCTAAAATATAACTAAAGCTTTAATGATGTGTACAATTTAAGCAGTGAATGTGAGTTTAAAGCACAAACTGTCAATTTCCAATGGAATACATTCTGCATGCAAAAATAACTGACAAGAAATATTAAATTGCTTTGAAAATTAGTCATATTGCCATGATTTTTGTATTTTTAATTTTTCTTCAGCTTTATTAATGTATAATTGAAAAATAGGAATCACATCTATTCAAGGCATAAAATGTATTATTTTCATATATGATGGACTGATAACAAGGGTTAAAATAATTAAAACACTCATCACCTTAGAGACACTGATTTTGATCTTTATTTGTTATTTTATGGTTAGGA
Organism: Hydrochoerus hydrochaeris; assembly: GCA_004027455.1. NCBI lineage: Eukaryota > Metazoa > Chordata > Mammalia > Rodentia > Hydrochaeridae > Hydrochoerus > Hydrochoerus hydrochaeris. The sequence continues at coordinate 8,911 of PVLA01015602.1, forward strand.
CATGCAAATTTTATCCTTTTGTAACTGTGCCCATGACAGTCACTAACAGGGAACCAAGTGTCAAAAAACAAGGGTGATTTACTTCAAGAACTGCATCATTAAAATAAAAAGCTATGACTTCTTTCTGTTCAGTCTAAGATTGAATTTCACAATGCGTATGAATAAAATAGCTAGCCCTGCTTTCTCTGAGTTCTGACCATATGGAATTGTGTTTGCCCATACTTTCATTCTCAGTTTATGAAATTTGTTTTATACATAATGTGTTTCTTGTGTGCAGCATAATATTGGATTCTGTTTCTTAATTCATTCTGCCATTCTCTTTATTTTGGTTGAAGAATGGAGAACATTTGCTTTGATTGTTATAACCACTGTGTTTTACTGTTATTGTCCTATTATTTTCCTGTTGATGGTTCTCTATCTTTATTGTCTGTTTAATTTTTTGTCCTACCTTGTGGCTTCTTTTTATTGGTACACTTGGAATTTCACTTTTGTCATCTAGTGCTAGAATATTTTGCAGAACACTTTGTGGAGCCAATTTGGTGGTCATAAATAACTTCAGTTATCTTTTGTCATGGTTATATTTTATTTCTCTATTAATTTTGAAAGAAAATTTGGCAGGTTATGTCAATCTGATTTGGTAGTTGTTTTATATCAGGAATTGAAATACTTGTCATCAAGTGCTCCTTGACCTAAATGTTTGCTTTGAGAAGATTGCTATGATTCTTATGGTGTTTCTGTCATAGGTGATTTGTTTCCTTTCTCTAGGTCTTTTACTATTATCTTCTTGTGCTGATTTCCTGGAATTTTTGTTATTATTGATGGAGATTTACTTTCATCATGACTAACTGGTGTTCTGCATACATCACATATTTGTCAGTCAAATTCTCTTTCAATGCTTGATAAGTTTTCACCTGTTACTTCTATGAGCAGGTTTCTTTTACTACCGTCATTTGTGCTGACTCTGGCTTTGTTCATTGACCCCAATCTAAGTGTCATTCTTTTTGCATCATGTTGTAGTAGTTGGATTGCTTTTTTATGATTTGTTTATATTTTTAAGAGATTTTTCTTTTCATTATCACTAACAACAATCCTGTGTTTTAGGTCTTAGGATAATTTTTCATTACATTATTAATTTTAGCTTTATAAATTATCAATGTAATATTTAATATTCTGGATATATATTTTGATCTGTTCTATGAATTCCATTTTTGGCCTATGTTGGGCATTCATGATCTTCATAATTTTCCTATGATCCTCTATTTTTAAATCTGTGTCTATTCTAGATTTGCTGGACAAGTCTTTCATTATAGTCATTATTTTTTACCTGATAAATTATTTATGGTGTGTTTTCCTCTATTGACTTGTATATGTTTTGTTCTTTTCCTTGTTTCTGTGTTTTTATTTTTTTTTGTCTACTGCTGTTATTACACAATCAGATTCTGATTTCCTGTATCTCATTGTCCCCTTGGTTTGTCCTGGGTTGACTGGAAGTGTAGGACTACATTGTGCTTCTGAGTCTTGTCATTTTCTTTTTTGTATTTGATATTACTTTGTTTTCTGTCTTGTTGCTCACATTTTCTTATGTTAGGTAGCTTTATCACTGATTTTGAGGCTTCCCTAGCAAATGTCAATCCTTTCAAGATGTCTTCTAGACATACTTGTCTATTTGTCTTTGTTTCTTTCTCAGGATCCTATCTTCCCACTTTATTAGGGATGAGGAGCTACTGTCTGTTTGGTTCAGCACCCAGTCCTTTGGTACCAGATTATGGGAATAGTTATGACCTCATATCAACACAATATTGTTTTACAAGAGTGAAAAATGATTACATGAAGGGTATTCTGGCTAAGATACTATAATTAGTACAAACTGGTTAAAGTAGTACAATAACAGCATCATCAAGCACAGCCTAGAAACTAACAATCTGTGTTAACTGCTAATTTAGTATCATTGGAGCAAGATCTATAGTTGTATAGTGACATCCACTGTTAACCAGAAACTTGTATGTAGTGAATTTCCCCTTGGTATGGTGATTTTATCTTTTGGGGCAGAGTAATTTTAGAGGAATAAAGACAAAAATAGAGTGATAATTAAGAGAAATATAATATAAACGTGACTTGGGCTTGGGATTTAGCTCACTGGCATAAGTGCCTGCCTTGCAAGCACAGAGTTGTGAATTTAATCCCCAGTGCCAATATATATATATATATATATATATATATATATATATATATATATATATATATCTTAGGATAAAAAAGATAACCACCCAAATTTTGGAATCTAGAAAAAAGAACAGTTAAAAAAACTGAAGGAAAAAGCAAAAGAATATTAAAGCAAACTAGAAATACTAGGGACAATGTTTATTCACATGAAAACATCAGAAAATCAGCAAAGACCATTGAGCAAAGAAAGAGAGAGGGAGAGAGAACAAATGAAACAGTAAAAGTCAAAGTCTTACCCCCACAAAAAAGAAGGCAGATCAATAAAAAAAACCCAATAAATTAACTTGTGCCCCCAGTTCTGTGTTAGTTCCCTAAGGTCAAATTCATGTGTAATGACAGCGTGCCTTCAGTAAGATTACTGCTGGATGTGGGGCTGATCTTGGCCATACAATGACTCCTCTTACATATTGGTTCTGAGGCAGGGCATTTCTCTTGTTTGGCAACTGTACAAGACTCTGCTTCTGCTTCCAGTTAGAGGAAGGTGTTATTTCTAGTCTTTTGTGACTATGGCTAATATTGATTTCTAGCAGCTGACTGAATTGTGACTGGGTTGGCACAGCTCCTATATCCTAGCAGAATTCCCCCCAGCCTGCTGCTCTGCTGCTGGCTGCATACTCTGACTGGGTGATCCTCCCTTCAGTCCACTCCACGGTGTTGGCAGTGAATTAACCCTTGGTATGTTATGCTTGTAGAGTTCAGGCTCTGAGCCCTTTAAATAAAATGGTGATCCTGCTCATATTCTGCTGCTCCTCTGCAAAACCGTGAGCCCAGTGCCACTCTAGTTCACTCACCAACCCCTGCTTCTGATGGGAGAGTGGGGTACTCCTTGGGAAACGTTCCTGTTCTCATTGTTGCCTCCAACTGCACAAGGCTCTCCCTCTCCAGGTCAGGTCTCAATCTCAACAGGGTGGAGCTAAGTTGCTTTCACTGTCTCCCCCATTTGTTCTAACATATGAGACTACTAAAAATATTAGCGATGCAAAACGTCATATATTGTATCTGTATGTGTAAATGGAAGAATAATTTTCCAGTCTGAATGACTCAGGAAGTTTCTAAAAATTCACATCCTGTCCCAGCTGGAGCTTGTATTTTGCTGATATTAAATTTTGGAAGCACTGTGTGTTTTTCTTATATCATTGTTTTTAGAATTCAGTGGGATATCTCAGTTTCTTAGGATAAATTAGAGGTTACAAGGACATGTTTTTCATGGGGAAAAAACAGGGCAAATGTCACTTGAATCACTAAAATATTGAAGAGTTCTGCTTCTACTCATGAGAAAAATTCTATCAAAAATTGAATCACAGTCTTTTCCTCGTTAGGTACATGACTTGTCCATCAGGCACATGAATGTCACTAGAATTCCTGAAAGTGAAAAACTTTTCAGTTATCTGACAATAAGGGATTAAAAGGAGAAAAAATGGCATAGCTAACAATTGTGTAGTAAATTTTTTTCTTTGTGTAAAAAATAATTCTTTTAGCTATGGAAATTTCCACCAATAAGGTTAATTTTTTACATAATGGAACACACAGCAGCTTTCTTTTCCTATAAAGATGTTTTCAAAAAAGTGGAAATTTTAACCTACCTTTGTGCTATAAATATTAACATTATATTTAAATGTCTTTGTGCTGTTGAAATTGTATGTCAGGCTTTCCTTTGCTAGGTACAGAATTTAGTAAGCAGGCAAATGAATAGTACCATAAATCTTCTACTAAAGTTTTTTTTAATTTCTTCAACACATTTAAGAAAATTTTCTAAAACTAATTTTAGTGTTATTAAAAGTTTTTTTTATTCTACCAAATAATAAGTTTGTCCAGGTTAATTTCTACTTGTTAGATCCATTTTACATAGTCATGGAAGTTTAGAATGTTTGCTTTTACAAGAGGAAATTCTTCCAGAAGGTGACAATATTCCACTATTTTAATGGTAAATGTTGTTATTAAATGTTTTTAAACAAAGCCAGCAATGCACTTACATTAATTAGAGCATGAAAAGTATATTTTGCTTTAGTATCAAAATTTAGGATTTATATGTGTTCATTTTGTATTTTGTGAAATGACAAGTGATATATATTGCTTGAAAACAAATAAACTAATGAATGTTTACCTAAGTTTACAGGATATCACATTTTCATAATATACTAACAATGAAGTATAATTTGCTAGGTATACATGTGATTAGAAAATGTAATATTACACCTCAGATGAATTATGTGAGAAAAGAATCAATAATAGAATATGTATCTACGCTCTGGATAGTTTCATAGGTTTTTATTAATAAATTTTTAAGTAGTTGCAGAAAATATGTCCATACTTTTACATAGAGACATCCATACTCAAGGAAGTAAATTGCTTACTGTCATTTATAGATTCATAAGACTCTTACTGTAAAATAACCATACATATCATTCTCACTACTATGGCATTATGTTTTGATCAAAATGAAACATGTCTTAACCTATGATAGGTTTGTAGAAAAATTTTAAAATTTCAATTTGAAAGTTGAATCATAGATTATCTTTTGGTTTTCTTGATAATACGCACTGTACAATAGTGCATGCTTTATGACCTTATTTTTAACATGTAGATAATAAAAATGTGCTCAGAACTGTGCTATGCTCTCTCTACAGATGTCTTGAGTCCTACTTAGGAAATCACTGAATGGAAATTAGAGTAATCATTTGGCCACTGTCAGTGTTACATCTCATTTGCTACAATCAGAGTTTTTTGAAGTAATAGTAATAAACTTGCAAAATACTATTTTCTGGTAAAATGTGAACAAAGCAAATGTCTAGAGTAAGAAATGCTAGCCCTACAATAAGAGCAGAGTGCACTGTCAGAAAAGGAATGATTCTGACCTCATCTAATTGAAAATCTTTATTTTTCCATCTGCTTAAACATATTTGTGATTGTGTTTAGGAAATCACTCACATCATGCCTTTTCATGTTGAGTGCAGATGAATTTTTTTTAAATCTGCACATCAAAATTCTATTTTAAGCATTCTCAGTACATACGAAGTCTTCTGTATAATGTCATGTCACTCTTCTATACCTGTCCTTTATTTTCTGTTTTTATTGTTTCTTATATTTAGCTTATACTAAGTGTTCTGAAAATCTAATACAGTGCCAGCTGTCAATACTCTAGTTGCTCCTAGGCATATGTCAGTTCATTTCAGCAAAATATTTAGACCCATGTCTATCACCATGTACTAAAGTAAAACCCAAAGGGATCAAATATCTAAATATTAAAAACAGAAACACTAAATCTGTTGCAAGAGAAAGTAAGTAAAAATATTGAAGACATTGGGGTAGGTAGAGAATTCATGAACAAGAACCAAACTGCATGGGAAATACTTCCCAGAATCAATAACTGGGATCATGTTTTATTAAAGAGTTTCTGCATGTCCAAAGAAATCTCCAGCGGAGTGAAAAGAAAACCCCCAACTGGGAAAAAATCTTAGTGAACTGTCCCTCAGACAAAGGACTTCTGTCTAAAACTTATAAAGAATTTAAAAAAAATCAGACTTGCAAAATTCAAAAACCAAATCCAAAAATGGGCATCTGTGATGACCACACAGTTCTCAGATGAAGAAATATGAATGGAAATTAAATACATGAAAAAAATGTTCATCATCATTGGTCATTACAAAAATGCAAATTAATACCATACTGAGATGCCATCTTACTCCAGAAAGAATGGCTAGGATCAACAAAACTACCAACAAAAAATGCTGGAGAGGCTGTGGGGGAAAAGGAACTCTTCTGCACTGTTGGTGGGAGTATAAACTGATGCAACTACTGTGGAGGTCAATCTGGAGTTTTTAAAAAGCTTAGTTTTGAGGTCTCATTTGACCTAGCTATTTCACTCCTAGGCATATTCCCAAAAGATGTGAAAACATCTTACTACAGTGATATATGCCCACCCATGTTTATAGTGGCGCAATTTGTAATAGCCAGATCTTGGAAACAACCTAAGTGCCCATCAACCAAGGAATGGATAAAAAAAATCGTGGTACTTATATATAATGGAGTACTGCTCAGCTATAAAGAATGATCACATTGAGATATTTATAAATAAATGGATGCAACTTGGATCTATACTCATAAGTGAAATAAATCAAACTCACATGTATAAATATGGTATAGTATCCCAAGTGTAAGAAATGGTAAGAGTACATCAGATTTTATGGCAATTATGGTTCAGCATTATGTTGCTTTGAAGTCTTATGTTTTCATTCATTGGTTGGAATGGTTTTATTCTGTTTTGTTTGATCGTAATATATGTGATCCTATGAATAGTTACTTTGAAGGAAAGACCCTATGGCAGCCATTGTTGATTTAATATCATCTTGCTCTGAAGTCCAACCATGCTCTTGTTTTTCTATTCCATCATGTTGTATCTTATTGGATTTTAATATGTATGATAGTATAAACAATTTTTATGGAAAATGAGATAATATAGCAGCCAATGTTCATCTTCAGTTATTTGGTTCAGAATGCCTTGTAATACTTTCATTCTCTTGAGTGATTTTATTCTACTTTGTTATGTTTCACACTATTGTGTATAAAGCTAAGCTCAACTATTTCAAAGAAAGAGACATTATGATAGCTACTGTTAATACCAGTTGTCTTGTTGTGAAGTGCTGTATTGCTTACATTTTTCGTTTCTGATTAATTAGATCTGGCCTCTTGTTTTATTCTCTTTAAAATAAAAAAATTAAAAAATATTATTGCTGAAAATCAGCATAGAAAATATAAATTTGCTAGGAATTTACTTTAGGAAAAAATAAGATGGAAAAGATTATAGTTTTCAAAAATAAAATCCATATTTTAAAAAATTAATCACTAGAGGCATTAATGTACTAATTTTGCAGTTATTTGATACATTTCAAAATCTATTTCTTGAGATTTATCAAGATATCTAAAATGATTGAAAATTCTTTGATGTAAGAAAGATTGATCATCTAATGTGTGGTACAATGCAATAGCATTGTTTTGAATATCACACAAAAGGAATTTTCTTTACTGTAGTAGAGACCAGATGGTAAAGTTATTCTACACAAATACTATAAACAAAAATGACTGAATCTATGTATGCTAATAATCTAGAATTTATTATCATCACTAGATAAAGTATTTTGTGGCATCAGAAGCACCTTATCTGTTCATTATTACTGAATTCTATGCCAAAATATAAAATATTTAAAAGAAAGTTAATAAATATGTAAAACTCACTGGATTTTTTACTACTCTTCTATATATGATAGATATAATACCAATAACAGAATGACCTCTATCAAAAATAAATATCAGAGGAAACAGAATCACCAAGAAAAGATTTATTGGGTCTCTTGAAATAGGAATTTGAAAACTGTTAACTAAATATTTTCTGTGTATTCACTATTGTAGAACACCTAATGATGAAGATGTGCTGCATGATTGAATTCACCCATAGTACTATTAATAACTTTTCTGGTAGGTCTTGTTTTCTTTAGCTCTCATCTCTAAAACAAGCCTTCCAGAAGATTAAATGGCACATAGTAACAATATCATAGAACTTGTTTTCCTTGGCCTCAATCAGGTTCCTAATGGACAAATAGCATTGTTTGTCATGTGTTTACTCATAACACTGTGATAATGCTGGGCAACATTCTCATCATGATTACTGTCCTTGCCAAGACCACCTCAGGCTCCCTAGTGCACGTGTAACTTGCATGTCACTCATAGATTCTGTTTTTCCACTCTTCTCATTAAGGTTTTTTTTAATTGGCCTGCTTAGTGTTAGATGTATCATTTTCCTCTTGGCTTGCATGGACCAAAATTTGTAATGCACCTAATTGATGGTGCTGAGGTCTTCCCCCTGGTGGTGATGGACCTTGACTTCTATGTGGCCATGTGTAAGCCTGCACATTTTTTGACATTATGAATCACTGAGTTGCATCCTCCTGCTGATGGCAGCCTGGGCTGGAGGTTTTAACACTCTGTAATTCAATTTGCCTTTATGTGTAATCTCCCCTTCTGTATCCACAATATCTTTCATAATTTCATTTCAGATATGTACCCCTTTCTGGAGCTTGTGTGCACTGGCACCTACTTTATTGGTCTCACTGTGGTCGTTAATTTTTAGCCATGTGCATAGTGGTCTTTATCCTCCTGCTCATTTCCTAGGATTTCATCCCAAACTCTGTTAAAGCTCAGCAGCCAGGAACGTCAGAATAAAGTGCTTTCTACAGGCATCTCCCATATCACTGTTGTTGTGCTTATTTTTGGTCCCTGTATTTCTGTTTAATATAGACCTGTTTCTGACTTTCCCATTGATTGACAAGTGTGTTTTATACTGTTATTATTTCCAATTCTAATCCTTTAATATATACCCTGAGAAATTCAGAAATGATAAATGGTATGTGAACACTTTGGTGTAGAAAGTACAAATGGAGATCAAATACAAATTTGTGTGTCTCGCAGATCCTGTTTGCTACTAATTTCATAAATGATCATAAACTCTGACAAAGATGATGATGCCAAACAGTGGACTCTTTGTGACTGCTCATGTTTCTTATGTTTATCCATCAAGAAGTACAATAAATTATCTGAGGTTAGGATCAATCTTTACAAAGAAAGAGGGGAGAAATAAAAGATGGTGCCCCTGTTTTAAGAAAAAATAAAACAAAAGTCATTGGGGAAAACTATTCTTTTTCAATTTTTATTGAATAAAATTGAAATTTTTAAAAAATGAAATAAATTATTTTTATGCTGATAAATTCTATTATTTCATTACTGAGCTTATTGGTATGATTTAAATATGCATATTGTTCCCTTGCACAATAGAGAATTTGTGCTACTTCATGATATATCTTGGTACCTTTTTTATCTATTCAACTATTCTTTCCCTCTTTATTTACAAAGATTTCTTTCCATTTTATCCTTCATTCTCATTTTTGTCTTTTCCCTTCCTTACTCCCCCCCTCAATTGCCCTTTCCTTTTGAACAATTTGTTCCTATTGCACAATATATATTTTATATTTCAATCCTTATTTACATACACCAGAGAGGCAATATGATATTTACACATGTTAAATTTCTTTCATTAAAGTCCACCTGTGTACCTAGATATGTTTCAAGTATATCCTTCTTAGTGACTGAGTAGTAGTGCACCATTGTATAAAAAAATCTTTTTATCCATTGATTGATTTGTGGGCATTTGGGTTGTTTCCAAGATTTACCTATTACAGATTGTCCTTGACATGAGTCAGAAGCCATGCTGGGTCTGTGAGGAATACATCAAGAAGCCAATTCACCCTTCCAGAAAGCCACCCAAACCATGTGTGGCTTACAAAGATAGAAGCCAGTTTGTCCCTCCTGTAAATTAGCAGAAGCCATGCTGGGTCTGGGAGGACGATTTCAAGAAGCCAGTTTGCTCTTCTGGTAAGCCATGCACACCAGGTGTGCTGGGAGCCATTGAAAGTGGTAATTTAACACACATGCAGGGATGCTGCATATAAGATAATTTTTGAGAACACCTGGCTCTAATTCCAATTAACTAAATAAAGGCTGTGTCCATAGGAATTTCAACCTTGTACTGAAATGAAACATGAAGATCTTCTAAAATACTTCTCCTTGTTAACATAATTTGTTGCTTGCAAAATTGTTGAACCACCCCCATTGTCTGTTCAGTTTCCTGTGTTGCTTGAAAAAAGTAATAAATATAGGCTGCTCAGAGGCACTCCCTGTCTTAGCCATCAGAATCCCCAAACTCTGAAGAGGATTTTGATCCTCCTGAGACCTTAACATCATACACTTATCTCATTTATTTAAGCCTTTATCATACATTCATTTGGAAGATTGTGGATCTAGACCAGAACCCTGATAAATGGCATGAGACAGATGGGGACCAGGAAGAGACAAGTCAGTTCATCCCACCTGTGAATTGGCAGAAACCATGATGGGTCTCGAAGGAGCAGATCACGAAGCCAGTTTGCCTTTCCACTATGCTTCACAAACCATGTGGGGCCCAGGAAGAGAGAAGCTATATTGTCCTTCTTATGAGCTAACCATTGGGAAGTCTGAGAATCAAAAACTCGAACCCTCCCCTCTGTAAACAACCAGCTGGTTCAGAGGACAGGTTCTCTTGATAGCAGCTGAGGGGCTAACTAAATGCTTGTATTGCTTAACTGATGTTACAGGCCTAAGACTGATAATCTGAGCATCTACTAGGATAACAGTATGCAATATAGATGATATGGAGAATTTCCTTCTGTCTTGTTTATGAAATCCAACATTGCTATCAATACTTTGTTTTGTTTCAATTTATTGTTTTGTTTTTGTCACTGTTATCATTTCATTGTTTTGATTCCATTTTGTTTTATTTGATTATGCTATGTCTGATGGTTTGTACAACTATTTTAAAGAAAACAAGGTATATTACTGTAGCCATTGTTGATGTCTCATTATCCTTCTTTGAAATTCTGTACTATTTTCATTGTTTTGTTTTGATTTGCTTTACTCTGTTTTGTTTTTTTGGCTTACATTCTCTTTAAAATTGAAATTAAGATTTAACTATTATAAACTGTGCCACTATATACATGGGTTGGCACATATTACTATGATATTATATATCACTGATGCTTTTAACAATTTAGGTAAGGTAACTAGCAGGGTATACTGCAGTCAAATGGGATGTTAATTCCTAATTCTTTGAGAAATGCCCACACTGATTCCCCCAGTGTCTGCAACAGTCTACACTTCCCTAAAAACAGAAAGTGTAGGTTTCCCACCACAATCCATCCAAAAATTATCATTGATTGATTTCTTGATAACTGCCATTCATTCTGGAATGACATGGGATAAAAGCATATTGCTTTAATTTGCATCTTTCAAATGACCAGTGATGTTGGGCATTTTTCATGTCTTTAGTTTCCATTTATATATTTTTCAACTAGAGGAAAAAAAAACAGAATAAAGGGTATAAATAATAAAGAATTTCAAAAGCTAATACTGAGATATGGCTACTTCATAAATTACATGTTGTTATATCAAAAGTAATTGCTCAAGTTACAAATCAAAGCATAAAAAGTGGGCATACAATAAAACAATGACACTACAAATAATTGTTTGATAAATTAACAAAATCATTAGTATGGTTATTTATATTACATAATAAAACATACATAGAGTTATATAATTTAGAGCAATTTCTGTCCTTTTCACAATTACAATACGTATTATACATTTTGGATTTATTACTCCTTCAGTTTTTATTACTTTTATACTAGAGATAAAATGTGATATTTACAGATATGATTCTGATTTATTTATGAGGATAGTCTCAATTGACTCCATTTACTTATAAAAATAAACAATAATAAAAGTACATGGATCAAGATAGTTTTTATAGCTGAGTAATATTCCATTGTATAAAAATACCAAATCTTTTTCATCCATTGTGCACTTGATGGGCTTTGGAGTTGTATTGAAGATTTAGCTATAACAAATTGTGCTGCTATGAACATGGGTGGACATGTATCACTGAAACATGACCTTTTCAATTTTTCTAGGAAAAATCCCAGGAGTGGAATAGCTGGATTGCATGGAACATCCAATCCTAATTTTTTGAAAAATCTCTATACTTATTTCCACAGTTGCAACACCAGCCTACTCTCCCAACATTGAAGAAGTGTTCTTTTTTCTCCATAGCCTAGCCAACATTTCTCATCAGTTGATTTGCTGATAGAAACTATTCCTTCCAGGTATGAAATCTCAATGTTGTTTGAATTTGAGTTTCTTGAATGACTAGAAATGATGAACATTTCTTTATGTATTTATTTCCCATTTGTATATTTTCATCTGAGAACTGTGTGTTCATCTCAGATGCCCATTTTTGGAGAGAGTCTTTGAATTTTAAGGCCTTCATGTTTTTAAATATTTTATATGTTCTGGATATAAGTCCTCTGTCTGAGGGATTGTTGGCTAAAATTATTTCCCATTCTATGGGGTTTCTTTTCACTTTCTTGGAGATTTCCCTTGAAGTGCAAAAACTTTTTAATAAGATGAGATTCCAGTTGTTGATTCTTTGAAGTACTTCCTGTGTGACATGTGTTTTTTTTCTTAAATTCTTTGCCTACCACATGACCAAGTTTTCTAACTAACTTGTCTTCCAATGGATTTGGTGTTTCTGTTTTATTTAGATCTTTGATCCATTTTGACTTTAGTTTAATACATGATGACAGACATGGGTCTAATTTCAGTCTTTGACATGTGGAAAACAATTTTTTCCAACACTATATATTAAAGAGGCTTTCCTTTTTCCAGTAAACATGGTTAGCTCATTTGTCAAATATAAAGTGTCTGAGTGTCTTTTTAATTGTATTTGCACTAATAACTCATCTGTTCTATTGATCCTCATGTCTGTTTCTTTGCCAGTACCATGCTAATTTTATCACTGTAACTTTACAGTATAATTTCAGTTCAAAAATTGAGATGCCTCCTACCTTGCCTTTGTTGCCCAGAATCCCCTTTGTTATTCAAGGTTTCTTCTGTTGCCAAATCATTTTTAGGAATATTTTCTCTAGATATCTAAGGTATGATAATGGTATTTTGATTGGAATTGCAATAAATTTGTATAACAGGATTGGTAGAATAGCCATTTTCACAATGTTGGTTCTTCCTAACCAAGAGTAAGCAATGTCCTTCCATTTTCTAATATCCTCTTCTATCTCTTTTTTAGAGTAGTACAATTTTCATCATATAGTTTTTTTTACATTGTTTATTAGGTTGATTCCTAATTATTTAATTTTTATGCTATTGTGAAAAGTGACATTTACATAATTTCTCTCTCAGTGAGATTTTGTTTGCCTACAGGAATGCTGTTGATTTTTGAGTGTTGACTTTGTTTCCAGTTACATAGCTGAATTTATTTATTACCTCTACTACTCTTTCAATAGAGTTTTTGGGAAATTCTATGTAGAGTATTATGTCATCTGCAAACTGTGAAAAATTAATTTTTCCTTTTCTATCTTTATTCCTTTTATTTTTCTCTTTTGTCTGATTTCTCTGACTAATATTTCCAGCACTATAGTGGACAGGAATGGTGATAGTGGACATCCTTGTCTTGTTCCTGATTTTAGAGTAAAAACTTTCAGTTTTGTCCATTTAATAAAATGTTGGCTGTTGGTTTGTCATAGATGGCCTTTATCAGATTGAGGCAGTTACCATATATTCTGAGTTTCTATAGTGTTTTTATCATGAACAAGTTTTGGACTTTATCAAAAGTTTTTTCTGCATCTATTCAGATGATCATGTGATATTTTTTGACTTTGTTGATGTGGTGTATTACATTTTTTTGATTTTTCTGTGATAAACCATCCCTGAATTCCTGAGATAAATCCCAATGGGTCACAATGTATAATTGTCTTGACAATTTGCTGCATTCTATTTGCCAGTATTTTATTGAAAATCTTAGTATCAAAATTCATTGATGAGACTGACCTTTAATTCTCCTGTTTGGTTGAGTCTATCTCTGGTTATGGTATCAGAGCAATACTTGGCTCCAGGTATGATTTAAGGAGGACTGCATTCCTTTCAATCTCATTGAAGAGTTCTAGGAGTATTAGTGTTCAATCTTCTCTAAATGTCTTGTAGAATTCAGCTATGAATCCATCAGGTCCTGGGCTTTTTTGCTGTTGGTAAGATGTTAATCAGGTTTTCAATTTCAGTAGATGGTATTGGGTTATTCAAAATTGTTACAACATTTTGATTGATCTTTGGTAGTTCATATTCTTCTAGAAGTCTGGCCATTTCCTTGGTGTTTTCCACCCTATTTGAGTAAAGATTTTCAAAGCAGGTATTCATGATCTTTTGAATTTCTATGAGATTTCTAGCAATATCTTTCCATTCCTTATTGCATGAATTTGAGGTTTTTCTTTCTTTTTCTTGATAAGGTTTGTTAGAAGTTGATCAATTTTGTTTATTTTCTCAAAATCAACACTTTGATTCATTAATTCTTTATGGATTTTTTAGTCTCATTTGCATTAATTTCTGCTCTGATCTTCTAATTTCTTGTTTGATATGACTTTTGTTTTTGACTTGCTCTTCTTTTTCTAGAAGCTCAAGATGAAGCATTAGGTTATCTGTGCTCATTATGTTTTCTTGATATGACAATTAACTGCTATATATTCCCCTCGTAGGCCCTCTTTCATTGCATCCCACAGATTTTGGTATATCTGCATTATCATTGAATTATAGTTATTGCTTTATTTCTTCTTTAATTTCACCTGTATCTCACTGTTCAGGATGTTATTTAATTTCCTTGTATTTATGCAGGTTTTACAATTTCTTTTGTTATTAATTTCCAATTTCAGTCTACTATGGTCACATAATATGCATGGGGTAATTTCAATCCCTTTACATTTACTAAAGAATGTTTCATGGTCTATTTTGGAGAACATGCCATGTGCAGCTGAGAAGAATGTGTATACTGATGTGGTTGGGTGTAACACTCTAAAACACCTACTAAGTCCACTTTCTCACAGGTTTAATCCAAGTCTATTGTTTCTTGGTTGACTTTTTGTCACTTTGATCTATCTCCTTGTGACCATATGTTATTAAGGCGCCCTATTACAACTGTGTTGTTGTGTATTTGGTTTTTTATATTTATTATTATTTGTCTGATATATTTGGGTGTTCCTGTATTTGGTGTATATATATTCATAATTGTTAACCATTGCTCTTGAATTTTTTCTCTAAGAAGTATGTAGTAACCTTCTTTATCTCTTTTGTACATTTTTGTTTGAAGTTCACATTGTCTGCAAACAGAATAACTATTCCTGCTTTTTTCTGGGTTCCTGTCACATGGAATATTGTTTTCCATCCTTTGAGTTTTAATCTATGAGTTTCCTTTTGCATCTGATAAGTTTATTGTATAAACCATTTTGTGGATTCCAGTTATCTTGACCCATTCTGCCAATCTATTTCTTTTCAAAAGTGAATTGAAGCCATTTACATTGAGGGATATAACTGATATATACTGGCTCAACATTGTAATGTTATTTTCCTGCTGTTGCTTTTCCCCTTTGTTTAATTGCTTGCCCTGTCAAGTGTTTTGTTTCTGTTGTTGATCTGTAAATGTTGGTCATTTTTATCTCTATCTAATATGTTTTTCAGTACTCTTTCTAGGGTTGGTTTGATGGACATGAATTTCTTTAGTTTTTCTTTATCATAATAGTAGCTTGTTTATTAAATTTGAAAGAATATTTAGCAATGTACATCAATTTGGGTTGAAATTTGTTTTCTTTCATTGCTTGAAATACTTTACTCCAAGCTCATCTTACTTTGAGGGTTTGTGCCAAAAAGTCTGCTATGATCTTAATGGGCTTTCATTGACTGTTGAGTTGTGTCTTTTCTCTAATAGCATTTTGTGTTTGGTTTTTATGTTGTATGTCTGGGATTATATATATATATATATATATATATATATATATATAT
>PVLA01015603.1:0-24507 GCA_004027455.1 Hydrochoerus hydrochaeris
TGATGTCATTGGCTCCAGATTGACCTGTGTACCCCCCATAGTTGCTATACTGTATACTGTTATCCTCTAAATTGATGCTCAGACTACAAGTTTTAGGCCTGTAAAGTCAAACAGTACAAGCTTTTCTTGCTGTTGTTGTTGTTGTTTTTACCTCAGTTGCTATCATCTCAACCTGTATTCCTACAAGTAAGGTGGTTGCTTACTGGGGCAGGACACAGTGGCTCTCTTCTTGTCCAACAGCCTGCATTCTAGGTGATTCACAGAAGGTTGGAGTTGGCTTCTTGGCTCTCTTCCCAGCCCACATGGCTCAAAAGAAATTTATGATCTAGTGAAAACCAGGGTTCAAATCACTATTCCACAAAAAGAAAGTCTGATTTCCATATTCTGCTATATTCTATGCCATCAGCATTTTCCAATAGTACAAAAAAGATTGCATACTTTTGATCCAAGCCCAACAAATTTATAGTTCTGTGATCTTGAACAAGTTATTTCATCTTTGTATATCTAAGTTTAATCCTCTGAAATATAGGTATAATATTGAAATCTGCCTCAGAGGATCACTGTGATGATTGGAAGAAAAAGAGAGTGATGGCATCAAAAATAGCAAGCAAAGCTATTCTAGGGCTTCACCCTCCCTGTCCCCAGGAACAGTTAGAGAGCTGGCAAAAACTTTCAAAATAAATTCTTGAAGAACTTGGAATCTACAGAGCTGAGAACAACCAGGAGAAGATTTGGTGAAGGATGGGACAGCTGCTTTTCAGTGAGAAAATGTGATGAAGCTTTTAAATTTCTGCCTACCACATCTTACAGCCCAAACCCATAGCAGCCAGGAGGACAGAAACTCCCTCTTCTGGTACAAGTCGCTGGGTCATTGATAAACCACATATCACAAATGCAAAAAGCGATCACTTCACAAGCATGAGGATAGCTACAAGTTTTCAAATGTTTATTTAAAATACTTGTAAGTGTGTGGGGATATTAGAAACCTCATACATTGTTGATAGGTGAAGCTACTGAGGAAAACATACTGGCAATTCTTGAAAAAGTTAAACAGTAACTACAGGATACACAATGTTCAGAGCATCAATCACAGAAGCAAAAGGTAAAGATAACTTGCCTTAATTGATAGTCCAAAATTTCCTGTGAGATCAGGGTAAAGTGACCCCTGCTGGAATTTACCTGAAATTGCACCCCAAATTTGATTTCTCCCCATCTCTGATATGCTCCTGCTCTTTTTCCAAGTTTCCCTGGGACATTTCCAGGCAGAAACCTATGTCTAGATTTCCAAAAAGATTCCATTGTCAAATAGTAACCATTTAAATCAACACTGCCCTATACACTTGCATAATTCAATGTCAGAAAATGTACATTCTTCGAAAATTAATTTGTGGATACAATTCCAAGCAAAATTCAAATAGTTTATTGTTTAGAATTTAAAAGATTTATTTAAATGTTAAGACTAAAAACAAAGTATGTCTGAAGCAGACCAAGTTAGAGCACTCCTAAAAATACCAAAAGATTATAAAGCTATAGTAATTAAGACAGTGTACAATTATGTTCAAAAGAGACTTGTACAACTTCAGGAATTTGATATATGACAGGACAGAAACGGTGGACTAATAGAGTACTATCCAATAAATGACTATGGAAATGTAGTTATTTATTGGGCATGAGGATTAAATTGAATCATTTCATCCCATAATGCCCCAAAATCAATTTTATATAGAATAGAAACTTAAGCAAAAGGCACAACTTTAACTTTTAGGAGTAAAATGTTAATAACTTGCTGGTCTTGGTTTTAAAAATAAATTTCTTAATGAACAAAACATTAAAATAATAGCAATAACATAAAATTTTAAACTTTTATCTGCATTTAAAATAATAATTTTTGGGGCTGGGGATTTAGCTCAGTGACATAAGTGCCTGCCTTGCAAGTATACAGTTGTGAGTTCGATCCCTGGTACCAAAAAAAAAGTAAATGAAATGAAATAAAAATTTTCAACCTATAATGAGTAAAAACACAAGCCATGTATGTATCTTATAGCTAACACGCAACTGACCCAAGGTTAGTCTGTATATACAGGAAACTCTTGTAATTCTATTTTTTTTCCTTCAAATGGCTCAATTGAATAATGGGCAAAAATGTATTTATGAGGCAATTTATGCCAAAAAAGACAGAAACATGAAAATATGCTCAGCCTCATTAATAATCAGGAAACTCCCTACTGTAGAGCAATGATGGTGAACCCATATCCAGTGCCATGGCAGGTACATGGAGCCCTGCCCATTGCCATGCAAGTCAAGTCACCCCAAACCTTGGAAGCGGGCTGCTGAAATATTGTCTTAATCTAAAAATGTGTTTAGAAAATTCAGAACATTTGCATATAATCCTACAAGCCATCAGGAAATCTACAAGGAGTTTTCTAACATTGTAGGAGCTGCAAAGGAGAATTGTAGTAACAGGTTTTTGCAGTTGCATAAGATAGAGACAACCCAATTTCTCTTACTTCTCCAGATAAAGCTAAACATAAAGAACTTGATATTTTATGCCTACTTTTGTTAGATTTTAGAAATCTGGAAATGAAATTATTGAAATTTAAAGAAGGCTGTAAAAGGAAAATGAAATCTATAACCTGCATGCAACACCTGAGAAGATAGAGTGTAAAGTGATGACAAAGACAGCACAGTTGGTAGATCTGAAAATAAAATCTTTAAAATGTAGAATTTTCAGCCAAATAATTTTAAGTCAGTGAAGCTTCGATTGCTTTTCTTACTTTGGATCATCTTATTATTGTGAGCAGCTTTTTTCAGCTTTGAATTAAATCAAATTTGATTCAAGAAACAGACTAATGGCCAACCTGAGTGCTGCACATGTTGCTCTCAAACTAGCAAAGTATAAAGCAAGGTTAGATAAATTATCAGCTTGCATACACCAACAGCGATCACTTGAATTGTGTAAAAGCATGCCAAATGCAAACTTTTACCTTTCAATAAAAAGCTGTTTATATCATTAAAAGCTCTGTTGTTGTGTTTTTCTATTAAGACAAATGATGTTAACATGAGTTGTTTTTTCTAAACTGAAACTTCAGTATTAAGATTTAACTGCAGTGTTGCAACTTTGTGATAAATAAGTTTAGGTAGCAGTTTGGGAACTTGGTCCCTGGAAGGTTCACCATCACTAGTGTAGAGGGTAAATACACACTGAATGTTTGTACCTACAAGAAGTCTTATGCTGAAATATTAACCCTTAAAGTGAGGATATTTGGAGGTCAGACCTTTGAGAAGTACTTAGATCATGAGAGCAGAGAGAACTTGTAGATGGAATTAGTATCCTTATAAAAAATAACCTCAGAATTCCTTTAACCCTACCACCCTAAGGGCATGGCAAGAAAATGGCCATCTATGAACCAAGAAGTAGAGGATACAGCAAGAATATGGCCACCTACAAACCAGGAAGTAGTCCCTCACCAGACCTATAATCTGACGGCACCTAGATCTTGGACTCTGAACTATGAGAAATAAATACAGGGATACCTCAGATCATAAACTTAATTCATTTCAAAATTCTGGGGATGTTGGTCATGTTTGTGTTCATGGAAGGAAGATTGCCACAGTCATGGAGTTTGTGAACTGAAGCAAATTTTTGCAAGCCAAATTGTTCCTGAACAGAAGCATCCATGAGCCAAGGTATTACTGTATTTGTTGTTTGAACCACCCACTCTGTGGTGCTTTTTTTTCATAACAGCCCAAGTAAACTAAAACACATGGCCTATGAAATACATGTTTTAGGCTGGTAAGCACCTTAAAAAGTCTTGATAGTACCTTCTGCCTGTTAGCATGGATAAACAACAACAAAGTCTCTTATACTCCTACTGGTGAGCATGAAAAATGATACAACTACTTTTAAATGCAATTTGGTATTTTTTAGTAAAGTTAAAATATTTATCCTTTAAACAAAATACAGAAACAATCAATGATAGGAAAAATGTAACATGATTGTGGCGTATTCATTCAACAGAACACTGTACAGTACTTACAATGAACTATATCATGCCATGATGTGTGTGTAACTTTCAAATATAATGTTGAGTGGTAAACACAAGCCAGAAGACTATGTATGAATGACACCATTTTTACAAAATCAGAAACAAAGTAAAATTAAACAGTGTTTTGCCTATTTGTGTATATATGCATACATTAAAATTATTCTCATACAGGAAAAAAGTTGGAAAACATATTTCAGTATGTTGATTGTAACTATAAGAGGATGAGAAAAGGAACATAGAAAAAACACACTGATACAAAATGTTTGGAATGTTTTAGTTATTATGTTGTTTAATAGGTTCATGAATGATAGCTTAACAATCATGTTTTATAACACATATGTAACATGGATTACAGTCCCTGCTCTGCTGGAGAGAGAGAAATCAACACTGTTAGGAAAGTGTTCCCTGCCTCTGTCCCCCATTATCCCAAGTCACCACTAATCCTTGATCCTTCAAGAGCTCCTGGTCAGTCCTGCTTAATTGCCAAGCATTCAGTATTTGTCAGCTGGTCTGGAAGTGGGGAAAGCCCTAAAAACAGACTTGTAGGCCAGGGTTGTTGGCTCTATTCTGTTCTGGACTATTGTGCAACTTGGGATGAATCCCTTGTCTTGGTTACTTTTCTCTCATCCCTGAGACAAAATATCTGATGCCCAAAATTGAGGAAGGGAAATTTTATTTAACACACAGTCTATAGAGGATTCAGCCCACCATTAGTTGACTCCAAAGCAGGGTGGTGTGGCAGAGTGGCAACCATTCATAGCACCAGAAAACAGCAAAAGCAACAAGAACAAAAGTGGAGGAGCAAGCCTCTTTCCTTCCCTTATATCATAAGCAGGATACCCACCCTAGGGTATTTATAGCACTAACACCACCAACCCCAGCACTAGACAATTAACTAATCACATACTCTAGGTTCAACTATTTCAGAAAAGCCTATTCCCCACCCCTGTGACAATGTAAGACTTTGCATGAACATCCAGACACAAGCCATAACATCCCTGAACCTTTCCACGGATTTATTTATTTACCTGTCTGTTGGGATCATGAGGTAAAGAAATAAAGGTAAAAAGGTTTGCATAGCATAACAGAGAAGGAAACAGATTTCATCAAGTATTGTATTAGTCTCTATGCTTTATCTATCATGTGGATGAGATGCCTGATCTTGCTAGAGTCCAAGACACTCATCACAGACACGCCCAGATTTTTTAAAGGAGCTCTTCAAAACTACACTAAGAACTTACTGGATTATAATCACTGGGGAGCTAAAGACTATGCCTTCCTTTTCCTGCATGTGCATTTCTAGTGCCTCACTCATTGCAGACACTCAATAAATATGGAGTGAATGAAGGCTTGATAGATGTATGATTATTATAAAAGAAGGAACCAAGAGAGCTCCTCTCATTACAAGCATAAAATTGGATATACAAAGCCTGTATGCCCTATAAAATGGGAAGTGTCACAATTTCCAGGTGCACTAATAGGCCCTGAGTATCACTTCTTCCCAAAGTTCCTGATGACCCCAATATATATGCAATGAGGTTAACATATGTCTGGTACATAATATAGCTCAACAAATATTAGCTCAGTGAAACACAATGATGTGTAGTTGTAAAACCATAAACATGTAGAAATTATTCTCATTATTTTTATCTACTATAACTAAAATTTATTCATTTATTTAACCATTCATGGAATATTAGCTGTGCACAGTGATGCAAGACCATAGTCCCACTATCCTGAGAGACTGAGGCAAGAAAATCACAAGTTCTCATAGAGCTCATATTGAACTTCAAGAGACAGATTTTTTTAAAAACTATGCATATAAATAATTAAATAATGCATGTAAAAATGCTATGTACTATGAAAGGAAGATAAAGCAGAGCAATGCAAGGGAGACCAGGAACCCTGAGAGGCTACAACTTTAAATTGGTAGTCTAATTGCCCTTAAAAAAGAGACTTTAGTCTTCAGAAAACTAAGGAAGTTGGCCAGTAGATATCAAGGAGAGTGGTCTTCCAAGATAAAGGAAGATTCAGCACCAAGATGCCAAGGTGTTAGAAGGCTTTGTTTATTAGATGATCAGTAAGCAGGCCACAGTGCTGGGAAAAGAGTGGAACGAGGAGAAGAAAGGGATGAAAAAGAGTTAAAATGTGTTATGTACATGGACTAAGTCCCCACAAGGAATGTAATCATTGTGTACTGAAAACATGGTCTAACAAATTTTTTAATACAAAAGAAAATACATCGGGAAAAAGATCCTAGTCTCAAAAAACCTTTTTTTTTCTTTTTAAATAATTCCAGGTATACAGAAGGAGAGATTTAGTGAATTAATTTACCTCGAACATAGCTTGTTGCCTTGATCCTTCAACTTATCTCCAAAATCTATTGAGGTTTGAAAACTGATTCATTTGCACTCAATCACTCCCAAAAACAGAGCTTTGTTTCACTAACAATGTCTAAAGACAAATGATCAAAGAAATGGAAAGAGTATGTTAAAAATTAAGTGAATTAGAAAACAAATCTCAGTTCATTTATTTCTCACCAAAAGTTGGGCTTCTGTGTAAGTTAATTTCCATTTAGATTAATTCTTTAATCTCTCCCAGAGAAAGTCAGGTGTAAGAATGTCTTATCAGATCCTTAAACTTCTCAAAAGGACATCCCTGAAGAGTACATATCTTAGTACCTGATTCAGAAAACTCACTCTGGTCATATTTCCCTGCAGGCCATGTCACCAGAGGCAATGACAAGAATGACTGTATTATCTGTTCCCTACTGAATTATAAGGTTACCTTCTCACCCTGTCACTTACCCAGACAGCTGAGACTTTGACCAAGATTGTATCAAAGGTCTGCCCGTGAGCTGATATTGGTCAATATAAGCAACTCTCCTGCTGTGAGGCAGCAAGAATGACAGAAATGAAAGCTGTCAGTGTGTACCACTGGGCCTCTGCTCATTCTGGGAGGACTCCGTGAGTGTAACTGACTCAGAATCTGCTCAGACTCTAAAAAGCACTGCTGAATGCCAACCTTCCCCCAGGGACTTACCACGTGCCACCAGTGTCACCATCTCCATCTGCCAAATCCAATGTTTATGGCTCTTTCATGAGGAAAGTTATAGGGGAATAGAATGATATTGGTCTACTCTAAAGTGTACAAAAAAGGGAACTGAGGGAAATATTTGGTAGACTGAGAAGCCTGAAGCATTTGAGGTATAAGGAATGAAAGCTTATGATCAGTGAATTGAATTTCCTGAACATTTCTAGCATCCTCTGAGGCATTTCTGAGAAGAGCAGATGGTAACTTCCCAATTGTTTCACTCAGAGGTTAAGCAACCTTCCCTCAAATAACCCAATTATGAAACTAAGACTTCTACTTGTCTCTCTATAATTGGCCCCTCCTGGTCTGGCCCATGAAGTTTCCTCGTTTACTCTCCAGTAAAGGACAAAAGAGAAACCAACATTACATCATCTCTTGTTCCCTCAAAGACAGCCTGCAGGTTCTTGATGGCCTGCTCTTTCCTCCTTCCTCCTTGTATCAGTGATGTCAAAGATTTCCAGGAACGTGTTAGCCAGTGCCTCTGCACCAATCCACACCCATAATTTGTGCATGTGTAAATCAGATTATTCCAGGTGTAGAATGGCCTTACAGCTCATTTCATCCACCTCAACCACTTCACAGATGGAAAAACAGAGAAAAATGCACTTGTACATTGGTAGGAAGGCTAACCAAGCCCTCTGATATTTTCTATTATTAAGGAACTAGGCCTTCCAATTCTTAAAATTCTAAGCATTTTTCCTTAAATTACTAGCACCAGCACATGGTTTTCATGGACAAGGGCTTCAGAATACCCTGAATTCCCTGATTTCCCCAAATCCCCCAGAATTCCCATAGTTTTCACATATAGGGACTCTAGAAAACTAGAATTTGGTAAGTGTTAAGCACAGTTTCCTAAGCTACCTTATATTACTTTTGTGTTGGACTTTATTAGGTCATTCAAATTTCCTAGTATCTCATATGTAATCAAAGTAACATATCTCACACATAATGAGGAAAGTTAAAACAGCTGTCCAAACCTGCAAAGCTAATGAAGTATTCAGTTGGATTAAAGGATTAGATGTTATGGTACTAGGCCATTCAAAAATACATGAATGGAGACCAACACCCCACTAAGAAGCAGAGAAGCCAGTGGAGAAATGAAATAGGATGTGCAAATCCATCTGTGCTGTGCCCCCATCTGCTGTAGCCAAGTTCCACACCCTCTCATAAACATATTATGAAGCAATGTGAGGGTGTGGCATTTTCCTCTCATCCACAGCCCACCAGAAACTCTGCAAGAAAGCAAAGTCTGTTTTTAAAACTCACTCCTTCAAGAAGTCTGTGCTAAATCCTTCTGCATGTTGTGTTACTAACACCCTAATTTGTTAGATTCAAGTTAAATAGTATTGGCTTCCATCATAGGCACAGACTTTCTCAGTGAAATACATTGTACAAGCATGTAAAGGGCTACAGAATGGGATAAGTAAAACCAGTGGTCCATGCATGTTATTTATGCATTCCTCAAGGAATTGAAGAAGAGAATTCCACCTGTTATTCTCCACTCTCTCTCTTGCTCTTGCTGTCACTGTCACTCTCTTGCTCTCTCTCTCACACACAATTGACTGAGAGTTTAATAGGCACAAAACATTCCATAAAAATTATGTAAATTTTTATGCATTCATCATTTACTCGATGAAATGAGTACTAGTCTTATGCATTTACATAGTTGAAGAAACTGAAGTAAATTTTTGTAAGAAACTACCTGAATATAACATTACCAACTGACAAGAGTATAATTTAACTGCAGAACCTGTGATGAAAATCCAAACTAATAAGCAACTAATTTTAAACACCCAGTGATTCTGGAGTATAAGATAAGTTGAGTTGATAATGTTCCTTCTTTTGCATGAGAACATTCACTTAATTTATTAAAGATACTATTCCTTTCCCCATTGTGCACTCTTACCAGCTTTGCCAAAAATACATTCACTATATGTGCATGAGTTTGTTTCTCACCTCTCCTGTACATCTTATCATGAAACCAACAGCATTAATTTATATTATCTGAGGATATTACTTTCAGACAATTGCACAAGAGAGTAGGATATAGTCACATTAGTTTCTTTGTTATTTTGTTAGGAAGTACTTTGAGATTAGTTAAAATATAATTTCTCATCAAAAAGACAATGTCCCAATTGTCTAGAGGGCATTAGGTTTAGATTTGTGATTCAATTTAAAACTGCATCAGAGATCCTTATTCTCTATAACTGGTTAATTCACTATCGGAATTCAGACAAGAGAAAATGAAATATATAGGTGAATATTGCTATTCAAGAATACTTTCCACATTGTTGGTTAGTAGAAAAAATAGTAAATGTTCTAAAATGTATACAAAAGTTGAAATACATCCATTAAAACATATTTTAAGTGATCAAAATGAAATTTTTGAAGTCATACATGAAAAAGAGTAACTCTAGAACTAACAAGCCCTGTGAACGTTCCAAGTACCCATGGAGTTCCTTCAGTTTAGACTCTAAATCAATACAAACTCTGGGACCCAAAGCAAGCTCAGCTTCTGTCTGTCATGAGCCTCAGGTTCTTGATCCACAGGTTCTCAATGGCCTTCATCACTTCCGTATTTTTAAGCAAGTAGATGATGGGGTTGAGGAGTGGGGTCACCACAGTGTAGAACACGGCTACCAGCTTATCCACAGGCAGAGTGGCAGAAGGCCTCCCATAGATGAAGATGCAAGGTGCAAAGAACAAGGTGACCACAGTGATGTGGGATGCACAGGTGGAGAGGGCTTTACGTCGCGCCTCAGAGCTCTGGGTCCTCAGATGGACCAAGATGACCACATAGGATGCTAAGAGGACCACAAAGATAATCACAGACAGGGCCCCTGCATTGGTAACAATCATGAGACTGATGAGGAAGGTTTCTGAGCAGGCAAGTTTGAGCAGGGGCAGCGCATCACAGAAATAGTGGTCAATGACATTGGGGCCACAGAAGGGCAACTAGACGATGAGAAGGATCTGGGCAATGGAATGCACAAATCCTCCCACCCATGCTGTTCCCGTCAGGACAACACACACCCGCTGACTCATGATAGAGGTGTAGTGCAGAGGCTTGCAGATGGCCACATAGCTGTCATCCGCCATCACTGTCAGCAGGAAACTCTCAGTGCCACCAAAGAAATGCCCGAAGAAAAGCTGTGTCATTCAGCCACCCACTGAGATGGATTTCCTCTCAGCTAGGAGGTCCAAGATGAATTTGGGGGCTGTAGTGGATGAGTAGCAGATCTCCACCAGGGACAGGCAGCTGAGGAAGAAGTACATGGGAGAACCAAGGCTTCTGCTGCTCATGACAGTATGAGGAGGAAATTCCCCAGCACAATAGCAGTGTACAAGAGAAGAAATATCACAAAGCAAAGCCTTTGCACGTGCTGACTGGGAGAAAATCCCAGGAAAATGAATTCAGTCACATTGTATGGATTAGGCATGAGGATGCAAGCAAGAGGCAGTGATTTCAGTGGTGGGCTCTGAAATGATACCAAAGAAAAAACTTCACACAGTGAGTGAATTACAGAGAAGCCATTGGGATTCTTGTGAGCTAATTACTGAAGCTAAGCATGAGTTTGTGATGTGTAAAAGAAAAAAAAACAGTCCTTGAAGGCAGAGATGCAGTGCAAAAATTTCATATGGGCTTGGTAAGATAGGATAGAATAGTAAAAATTAAATCTGCACAGAGATTAGTGCCAGTGTATGAAGGACTGTTCTAGGCTTTGGACTTTATACCGGAATTCATAGGACATAGTCAACAGTGTTTGCTACTGAGAAGTGAAATCACTTCACATGCAGATACTGAAATAGTGGAGACAGACTTGAGAGCAGCCAGCTCATTAGAAAGTGATTAGATCCCCTCACTGTGCAGTGTGGGGCTGCAAGTTTATTGCCCTTATGTCCAGTTGCTATTCCCTTGGTGCTCTTGTCTTTAGCCTGAAATTTTCCTATACTGCTACTTCTTTTTGTTCCTTTTCTATAATTGGCTTGTAGAACAATGTACTCATTCTCTCCAAAAACCTTTCAGCATTGTCAGAAGAGGAGTTTATGGTGCTTCTTTTTTGTAGTAATAGCCACTTACATGACCAGAGATAGAATCTGTGGTGGTTTCTCTGATTCTTCTCCTAGTTCTTGAATTGTCTACTCAGTAACACTTAAACTCCTGCACAGTGCTCTTCACTGATGCCATCTTTCCCTCCATTGTTTGCCCACCCCCAGTCTCCACTGCTGTCCTCACCTCCTTCTCCACAGCTGAACTATATTGTGGTCTTGCCCAAAGTTCTCAGCTACTGATTTTCTGAATGCTCTGGTCCACGCTGAATTTTGTCTTTGCCAAAGCTTTTGTGTGAGAACAGAACCGACCACAGGAAGAGAAAAGGACTCAGAGGATTTCCACTAGCAACTCAAACCTTCCTTCCTCCAGTGATCAACAGGGCTCAGGTAATTGAAGGCCACCAGGAGCATGAAGAAGTGATTGATGTAACTTACAACTACAGACATAAAGAGCCACATACCAGTCCTAACTTCTGGTCTAATGGGGGAGTTCTACCAATAAGCCATCTATGGAAGAAAGTGCTGCTAACAATCTGGACTTCCAGGTTCCTATTCAGGGTATTTCACGCAGAGCATCTATGAGACAGCCAGAAAGTTCTTTAACTTGTCAGAGAGTCAATATGCAGATGCTACTTGACTCAAGGAGAGGCCATAGGTGTCACACCCAGGTCCATCCCAAGTAAGTTAAGTCCTCCTCTATGTGCTGCTTCTGATTTCTCTCAGAGGCAGGAAATCCATCCCTCAAACCCACAGGTCCTCACCACAAATACGCACTCTCTCAAGAATTTTTGGAGCACAGCACGTTCATGCTGAATCAGAATTGATGTGTTGCTTTCTGTCTCTCTGTAGTGTGAGTCACCTGGGAGTAGATAAGACCTGCTCCTCACCCATCACCAGTACTGAATGAGGTCACTGTGGGGAAACTGCATTCAGGCACTGCCCCAGGTCTGATGGATAGGGCTGCACACCTCTCCAGCCTTAGCACCAAGTGCTTAATACATGTAGAAGGAATAACAGTGCCCCGGGTCCACTATCACAGCACTGCCATCTATCAGTCCCAGGCCTTCACCCTATTCTCATCTCTGAGCCCAGACCCATGCAGAAGCACTTGCAAAGTCCTCTGTGTGTCACAGCTTTGTTGCCTCTGCTTTCAAGGTAGAATCAATCATCACATGCAGAAGAACCTGTAGTGACAAAAGATAAAGATAACTAATTGGGTTATTGCCATGAAACTTTTGTTCTCAGCACAGGGAAGTGTTCTCTTCTGAACATCTGTGCAGAGGAAGCCTGAGATCAGTGGGTCCTGTAGGTTCCCAGGAACTGAAGTGCTGAAGTCTCTGCCCACCTGATATTAAAAGGACAACAAAGAAGCACTGGCTCATAGGTGTTCCTCTGAGACTTGGTAACTGAAGCAGCTAGGCTTTCTGTTCACAGAGCTTGCAACACTGGAATGATACCATGCCCAGGTGGAGGTATGGCCCCAGGGTGCTGTTCTCTCAGCCTTCCAATCAGGCAGAAGATCTCAGGGGAAGCAGAATCACAAAGTCCAAAACTCTTACCTATATGAGACAGTGAAAGGCACCTGATCATCATGACCTGAATCATATGTCTGTAAACAAAAGGACATTGTTCAAAAGCATGTGTCTAAAGACATGGGAAGGTGTATCAGGAGACTGAGGTAGCTTCTGTCTTAGCAGAGATCAGTGGTTTCCAGACAGGATGACCCAGTCCCAAGGAGGCTTGGCAACATCTGAAGGAAGTTCCATTGTCCTGCCTGGTTGGGGAGGGAGGTTGTGAGTTAAGCTAACTAGGTAGAGGCTGATGATGCTGTAGAATAGACTGTGAGGGTCACGAGAGGCCCACAGGGCAAAGAACTATGTGATGCAAAGATCCATAGAGCTGCCTATGAGATACCCTGGTTATAAATTGAAGAACATCTCCCCTAAAGTACTGTCTATGTACTGAAATTGGGTTTTGGGTACCTTGGAGAATTTTGCTTCACTTTGACCATACCTATGTTTCAAATTGTCTGACAAAGAATCTTAAATATGCCATAAGAGCACTTTTTAAAATGCAATGTGGGTGCAAGTGCCACTCACAATTGCTGATGATTTTTATTCAAACTTAGAGTTGAAGAAATGCAAATGAAAACTCTCAAGATTCTATCTCATCCAAATGAGTAAAAAAAAAGAAAGGAAGGGAAAAGAAAACATATCTAAAATTATCTAAACACACTTAGGATAGCTAACATGATTGTGCTACAAATTGTATAAGTTCTTGGAACAACATAGTTAACATTCATATGATTGGAACAATTGTGCATAATATTGCATAGTGATCTGTGGAACTCTTGAGGATCATTATGTAAAATAAAAACTCTAGATATGTAGATATGCTCATAACACCTTGTTTTGAAGGCCTATATTGTCAGTGTTCTGTGCTCTTTGCTATTATTGTTTATATGTCATTTTCATTAAGCATTCTTTCTAAAAATTTGTGGGGTTTTTTTGTCTTATTTTGTTTTGGTTTTCCCTCTAATACAGAAAAGATAGGTATACATGTAGAGACTCATGCATGCATAGAACTACTCCTAAACAGTTTATGAGAATTGATTATATAATGCATGATGAAATGAACAGCTACTTTGAAGAAAAAGAGACACTAAAGTACCCAGTGCTGGTTCTGTAGTGTCATAAAATTAAATCCAGTGATATTGTTATTCTTTGTTCAGAGTGATTTTAGTCTGTTTTGTATTGTTTAATTTCAACATACATGAAGTTTTCAACAGCTATTTGAAGAGAATGAAAGACATTATGGCAGCCATTGTTGACTTCCCTATTTTCTGATTTTGAAGACCTAAAATGCCTTCATCAGCCTGTTCTGATCAGTTTTATTGTATTTTGTTTTTGTATGAATTCATTGTATGTGAAGATATGGACAATTAATTGGAAGAAAACAAGAGACAATTATAGACAATGAAGATCTCTGTCTTACTTTGAAATCTGTGTCTCTTACATTGCTTTCTTATGATCTTTTTGTTCTGTTTTGTTATGTTTTATTTTACCCTCTTTAAAATAAAATTTTAAAAAAGATTCTATCTCATCACACTCAGAGTTGTATTATCAAAAAACAATACCCACCCTTGGGGTAGTTGAGGGAAAGGAAGGTTTACATGCTGTTAGGAATATAAATCAGTTCAGACATTCTCAAGAAATTAAAAATAAAGCTACCATTGAATCCACCTATACCATGCTTTGTATATATCTAAAGCCATTATTCAACATAGTATAGAGATATCTGCATATCCACACCCATTGAGGCAGGATTCACAATACCCATGTCAAACAATCAGCTCAGATACCCATCAATACATGAAAGAATAGAGAAAATATAGTCTAGATATACTGGGCTTATCATGCAGTTGGAAGGGAGAATGAAATTGTGATTTGCAAGAAAATGAGTGCATCAGGAGATCATGGTGATGAGCAAACTGAACCATACTCAGAAAGACAAATATCACATTCTCTCTCTGATAAATAAAAATCTAAAGGATATGAGAAGGGAGACTATTGTTACACTTGAAACAGGAAGAAGGAGGAGGAGAAAGTGTAAATGCAGGTCATGGGGCATGGATATAAGAAAAATATGCACACTGAAACTTCCCCAAAAAACGTGAAGTGGGAAGAAGTAGGGAAAGAGCTTATGGGGAGTAAAAACAATAAAAGTTGTCATGGCATGCACAAATGGGTAAGAATGAAACTTGTTATCTGCATAGCCAATAAAGATTTATTCAAAAACATAAAGAGTTTTTGTGGGTATGTTGTTAAAATTTGCAACAAAATATGAATCTGATTATTTGCATATATAATATGTTTACCAAAGACCTGTTGTGCATTCAATGAAAAAAACTTAGAATTAAAAGAAGATGCCATACATTTCAACTCATGATCAATAAGAAAACAATTAGATACTTTTCAACCCAAGGAAAACATTGACACAACTGGTTTGGCACAGTCAGATGCTAAATGTGCAGCTACCCTTACAGAAACACAAGGAAGATTAGCAAATACAGGAAAACTTCAAATATTTTACTGAAACTTGTATGTATTCTGTTGTGTGCACTCTTAACATTGAGTTTCTGTGATAACCTTTCAGCCAAAATAGTTACCATAGTGAAAGATTTTGTTTAAATCTTTTTAGATAATCTGAAATTTTTATGTTTACTATTACCAAAGCAACTGCAAATAAAATCAAGCATTTAATTGTTTAAATGCTATATGAGTACCCAAAATTACTTACAAATGATGATATATACCTATTCACATAATATAGTTTGACCATCTCAGTACAAAACTCTGAAACCCAAAATGACCCAAAGTGATCCAAAATGCTCCAAAATCTGAAATTTTTTGAGTGAAGGACTTTGAACATTTCTGAGTTTAGACTTGTATTATTTTTAAAAGCAAAACAGAAAACAAGATACAAATGATACAGATTAATTCTCTACTTTTTTTGTAATTCTTTATCATTTGTTCAATATTTAAATGTGTGTTAGTAATGTTTGTTGCAAGAAATTGAATTTGTTACAATATTTTTGTATAAAACTGCATTTGTTCACCTAACTGTATAAATTGTGTTTTTTGTAGAGTTTGATTTTATTTCCCAACCTAGCAAGATTTAACTATTAACTTGAACTTGTCTCTTTCATCCCAGTTAAAACCCATCAATCTTATTTTGTATTAAGAATTTTCCCATACATATCCAGCCTTGTGAAAAATTATGCACAGTAGCCAAAGACTTAACTCAACATAGTGTCCAACAAGAGGATTTTCTACTGTGGTATATTCATGCATTAGAAAACTAAAAATAACAGCTAAAAAGAGCAAACTATTATAACCTATATGATAGACTCCTCTCTAAACCATTATGTTGAGTGAAGAAGGCAGATACAAAAGTCTGTCTTCATGCTTTCATTTTAAGGAGGTCAGGAAGAGGATAAGCAACTCCCAAGGATAAAAATCAGGATTATGGGTGTCAGTGTGGTGTGAGTAGCCTGGGAAGAGTCATGAAGTGTTTGGGGACAATAAAGATAGACATAGTCCACATTTTGGTTGGGATGCTTCCTACCCAGATATTTAAAATTGTCTAAAGTCATTAGACTGCACACCTAAGGTCTCTATACTTCATGGGATGTAAATCTTACCTTGATTAAAAAGTAGGACCTCTCTGGGATTTAGGGGACCTTAATGGAGGAGAATGTCTGTTCTCAATGCTAGAATATCTGAATTTGTGCCAGGGTTTATGGCTGACTTATCACAAAACTAGTAGCTGCTGCCACCCAGTACTTGTTTCCTCCTTCTTTTTTCTGTCACATTAGAGACCTTGAATTTTTTTCTGAGCAGATGCCAGCCTGGAATAAAAATTATGCAACACTCCAACTTCTAGAGGGGAATATAG
The DNA here is from genome assembly GCA_004027455.1 of Hydrochoerus hydrochaeris. Lineage (NCBI taxonomy): Eukaryota > Metazoa > Chordata > Mammalia > Rodentia > Hydrochaeridae > Hydrochoerus > Hydrochoerus hydrochaeris. Next base: position 16,650 of record PVLA01015603.1, read on the forward strand.
CCTTATTTTGTCATCTTATTTTTCCTGATTACAGGAATGCTGTCATATGAGTGGAGCTCTAGCTGTCACTGTGGGACATTGAGGTTAAAATAGAAAGGACAGAGACACAGTACTGAAATCACTTTGATACAGTTTATTTATTTAGCAGCCATGGAATGTTCACCATCTGTCCCTCATCATGCCAAATGCAAAGATAAGACAATGGCTAGAGAGAAACAAAAAAGAGAGCTTTGTCTGCTGACTATGACTGAAGACAGAAGTAACAGAAGGTCTCTTCCAGCTTCAGGCTCCAAATTGGTATTTCCCACATTGTACATTAAAGAATCTCATAAGTATAAAGCATTTACAATTTTTATTGTATATATTTTACCACAAAGCATAGCTATTTAAATCATTGCCCTCCTTTAAAAATATGTAAACCAACCATGTGTTTTAGAAATGAACTCTGGCTTCTAGAAGAATTGTTGCTCAGCACCCTGTGGCTGCATAGAACATGCATCTTACTCCTGCTCACATGACCCACCTCAGATCAATAGAGGTGGCATGATCTCACTGGATGATGCTGGAACAAGAAATGGGGCCAGATCAATCTCAATTTCAAATACATTCAAAGGGACTTCTGTTTAGTACAAAGTGAGCACTCTGCAGAAATGAAGCATTACTCAAGGATATATGCTGGTTTGTAAATCCTAGAATGGGAAGGAACATTGGATTCTTCCCTGCAGACTCCAGTTTTTCAGCAAGGAAGGGCACTTGGCTAGTATCACCACCTGCCTGGTGTCTCACTGTGGGACCACAGTGAAGTTCAGTCACCCTAATCTGAGCCACACTGGTGGTGGCAATGAAAAGAACTGTGATATTACCTGACTCTCCCTCCTAACTGATCAGGTGGTTGAAGGAAGTTAATAGGCTACCTGAAGCCACACTCTAATTATTTCCCAGGCTCATTCTTAGCTCAGAAGTCAGTGCTGTTCTAGTGTTAGGCCATCTCCTGAAGGGACAGTTCTGACTTGATTCCAAGATTGACTTTTCCTCAAGTCCAAGCCACCAAAGGTCCTGCAGCTTAGATAAAGTAGAATAAGTAATTTCCAAGGTAATAAAATAGTATATTTCAGTGAATGTGTATTGGTTTTAAATCTTCAATTTGCAACACATAACAAATATAAGCCATAAAAGAAGCAACCAAATCAGAAAATTTGAAGATTATGTTTTCATGTGGAAAGCCTACCAACTCACTCTGATTCTGAGAATCATGATGAAATGCAAAGTCCTTGAACTATTTAAAATAAATTGTCCTACACCATAACCAATGGACCAACCTCCCCACTGAATTTCTATCTTCTAGTGTGAACCACTTTAAATAAAGTGTGATGTAAGAAAAGACTCAAATTGTTTCAAATAATTTAGTGTTATATTGGGACAGTTTTAGAAACCAAGAATAAAGTAGTAAAAGGAGAAAGTTCAACCTAGGATGTAAGTGAGGTTTTAGACTATGTTTGCCAACTGGGAATAAATATAAGAAGAAATATTAAAGAAAGAAAAACAGTGAAACACGAAGTTGAGACATCTGTCTTTAGTTTTGGGTCCAAAAAGCCTCATGTCAACCCCAAATTCCCACTGATCTCTTTCCACTCCCATATAAAATGATAGAGTGAATTCAGATGATCTCTATGCATATTCCAATTCGCACACTCATAGATTCGTGTTTAATACAGAGGAGATCACTGAGTTTCCCTGTGCCTCTCTGTCTCCCTCAATGATGATAATGTTCTTGACCACAGAATATTTTGAGACTTTCCTCTGAAGAGATGTTGTTCCAATGACTCATTTAGTTAGTGCATGGTATTGACTGCTATAAAATATGGAACATGGTTTCAGATGCTAGAAATTTTTCAATGAAGAGTCAAAGGAGCCACAGACCCAGGGAGGTTACAGGCTTCATGTGTTTTTCAGGGGATAATGAAGGTAGAAAATAACATAAAATTTGAGATGAAGTTCAAATAGTAAGAAGTCTATGAAGAAAACATAAACAAATTAGTAATGACAGAAAATAGCAGCTTGTGTTGTATCTGAAGAGCAGATAGCCCAGGAGTGCTGGAACCTCCACCTGCTCTCAAGGGCAGAAAGGAGGAGTGGGGTGTGCAGGAGACCCATCAGAAGAGCCTTCAGGTATCCAGTGAAGAGATGATGGGATCTTGTGGAGGGGAACAGCAATGAGGGTTTTAGGAAGTGGTTGGGTCCCACACATAATCTCAAAGTATAAGTAATGTGACCTCCTGATGTTTTGGTTGAGAAAGAGAGAAATGAAGGAAACTTCCAAAGTACTAACCTTGAGCAATCAGATTAGAGGTGCTAATTGCTGAGATGGAGCAATGACAGTAGAGAGCAGGAAATGTCAAGAGTTCAGTTTGGGTTCTATGAAATGAAGTTGTATTTCACAACTTTCAGGCAGGAACTTTGACTAGACATATGAGTATATGGATTAAGGTTCAAAGAAATGGTCCAGGCTAGAACTGTGAGTCTGACAGTAAACACTTCTGTGGATGTTATTGAAAACCTGTGGTCTGTAGGATGTCCTGACATAGCTGAGAGATGGAGCCATGAGTAAAGAACTGAACCCAGGGTGGCTGGCACTTTGGAGGTGGAGAAATGAGAAGGAACAGGCAAAAGAAACTGAAAAGGAGGGAGTGGTTGATGTAGGGGAAAGCAAGGAGGAGGAAATGGTGTGATGCATATGAAAGGAAGTTAGTGTTTCAAGATGGGAATGGGTAGCTGCATCTGACATGGGGATTGCCCAGGACTTTAATTGCTACCTGTGGTATGAATAGAAAGATAAGGGGAGGGAAGCCTGGGTGGATCCAGCATTGCTGTGGGTGCCTGCTACCTTCAGTTGTCAGCACCTCTGATCAGACCTTGGAGTGGTGAGTGGGTGACTATGGGAGAGTGAGTTAGAAGAGCTGGTCAGTGAAAGCCTAAAGTGCAGGCATTAGCTACAGAGCCATTGTGGTATTGAAACAGTGGCAGTGTCATCCCTGACTCTGTGTGGTAACTTCAAGATCAAAGAAACAAATTTTGAAAGCCCTATAGAAGTGTGTTATCTCCTTGCAGCTAAGTATCAATATATGTCTAAATGCAAATGCATGTTAATTAAAATTCAGCAAAATAAGAATTTGTTTTTCAATGTCACTAGACATATTTCAGATGCTAAGACATCAAATGACTGTGACCACCATGTGTTAGCACAGACAAAAGAACATTTCCATCTTCAGAAAATCTATGTTTTGCAACACTGACCTAGAAAACAGTGGCTTCAGAAAAAAAAATTTACTCAGCCTACAATCACCAGGAAATCATTTCTTTCTTTCTTTCTTTCTTTCTTTCTTTCTTTCTTTCTTTCTTTCTTTCTTTCCTTCTTTCTTTATTTCTTTCTTTCCTTCTTTCTTTGGGGGGACTGGGGATTGAACTCATGACCTCAAGCTTGTCAACAGGTGCTTATGCCACTGGCCTAAATCCCAAGCCCACTGGATTTTTTTAAAACCATCTTTTTCAATTGTGCCATTAGACCTAGCCTTGGGAATAAGTTCTGGTTTGTACTATATGTTCAATAATTTTTAAATGAACCTGAAGGCCTGAAATGCATGATTAAGTTTCATTACTATTATACATTGTGATTGTATCAAGAAATAACAAATCACATTTATGAAAAAGTCCTTAGATACATCTTGGTTACTTTTCTCTCATTGCTGAATCAAAATACCCAACACCCAAAATTAAGGAAGGAAAGGATTATTTAGCTCATAGTTTGTGGAAGTAACAGCTTGTAATCATTTGGCTCCAAAACAAGTTGGCATAGCAACAGGGCAACACTTCAAGTTAGCAGCCAGCAAAAGTAGCCAGAACAAAAGGGGAGGAGGAACAATAATAGTTTCCTTCCTTATATTGTATTTAGGCCACCCCAATCCCTCAGGGAAGATGTAGCACTCATACAATCTCCATGACCTTGTCTTGCACAAGATGAGCATATTTTCAAAGAGGATACTGAATATCTGCTGAGTCTTTCAGTTTAACTTCTAAACTTCTCAAGTTGACACAATGTATCAACAACAGTCTACCCCTTATGAATATAGAAACTAGACATATTTCTTGAAAACAGTTTCCAGATACAAGAAATGTTTCTTCTTAATATTCTACATCTTGAACCTTGTAACACTGGGGTAATAATCCTTAACAGTCTGTATTAAGGGTGTCAGTGTGATATTATGTTAGAACTATAACATTTTGAGCCTGGTCCCCCAAATACTCATATACATCCCTTTATGAAAAAGGCATTTAGCCCATCTGCAAGAGTTACCAAAATCCTAACAGTTTCATCACTGCTGAAAAGTCCAAGTTCCAAGTCTCCTCTGAGATTTAAGGCAAACTTAGCTGCAGTCTCTGTACAAATGAAAACAAATTTAAACACTTCCAACATATAATGGCACAAGATAAACATTTTCATTCAAAAAGTTACAAACAGGGGAATATAAAGATTTGGGACCAAAGCAAGCCCAAAATCCAGCAAGGCAAACATTAAGTCCTGGAGTTCCATGTCCAGCATCTGAAGCAATCTGTAGCAAATTGTGAACTCCAAAAGATCACCACCACTTTGGCACTTATGTTGGTTGTAGTTCCCATGGCTTCTGTTTTGGGCTGCCTTTGCTCCCTCCTTGCAGCTTTCCTTACACAATCCAGGCTCCTAGTTTTTGCACACTTCTAGTTTCCCCATGGCATCTTTGGCTTCACACTCACAGCTTGGCACACTGACCTCTCAGGGACACACTGCCTGAAATCTGAGTAGAAGCATTTTTAACCTCACAGCTCTTCAATTCTGTGTGTGTCTAAAGCCAGTGCCACATGGATGACACCAAGGTCTTCTGACAGCTGGAGCAGTAGCTAAAATTTCCTTTCTCTAGCTTGTGTGGGTCAAATGCCTGGATCACTGAGCACTCTGAATGCAGTTCTGAGGAAGAAGTTTTTTTGTGCTACCAACATTCTGGACCACGGTGCAGCTGCCACCGTTCTGAAACATAGTGCTCTATGCCTTTTGACTGCAAAGCAAAGTCTATTGCTTTTACAGTTTTCAAGTTGCAAAGATTCAAGACTTGCTGCTTTTTGTGATGGTTTCAGGCCATATTTTTTATTCTCTTGTTCCTTTTCAACAATCAAGATTCACTCAGCTCAGTCTTTGCAGTCCACTGAATTATTAGAGCTTCCAAACTAATAAAACTTTAAATCATACTGCTAGGCTCTTTGCTCTTGATTTGCAATACATATCTGGTTAGAAATCCCAACAATAGCCAAGCCACAGGCTCAACATTTCACTGCTTTGAAATTTTTCTCTGCCAGATTAATTAGTCAACCACTCTTAATCTCAGTCTCAGGGAAAGTCTTTGGACATGAACAAAATGCAGACAAACTTTTTGCCAAGCCATAGCATACATAATCTGGAGTCCAGCAGCCAATACAGTCCTTTCCAGCAGAAACCTTCCCAGCCTTGTCTTTACTGGCAGAAGTTCTATCAGCTTTATTGCCCTCTGAGTTCTGACTAAAATCTCCCATACACAACAACCTAAGGTGTTCCAGCTCTATGCTTTCAGGCAGTATCTCCAAATCTTTCCAAACTCTTCCCATAAAGAATTCCCAAATGCTCTTGAACCACATGTTCAAGTATAGTCACAGCAATGGGCCCAATTTTGATACTAAATTATGTCTTGGTTACTTTCCTTTCATTGCTGAGACAAAATACCCAACACTAAAACTTAAGGAAAGAAAGGATTATTTAGCTCACAGTTTGTGGAAGTAAGAGTCTGTAATCTGTTGTCTCCAAGGCATGTCTCTGGCATGACACAGGGGTAAAATTTCAAGGCAGCAGCCAGAGCAAAAGAGAAAAGAGCAAGCCTCTTTTTCTCCTTATTTTATTCAGGCCACACCCTGCTGCCCAGGGCAGATGTAGCACTCACAGTATCACTGTGAACTTCTCTTGAACAGGATGAAAACATTTACAAAGTAAGGATTCTGCCTCCCTGCTGAATCCCTTAAATTTTTAAATGTCTCAAATTGACACAATGTTTCAACCATAATAGATGAGAACTCTTGCAATGAATCTGATAATGTTACTAGCAATCCTTATACATGTACTAACAGAAGCCTTCAGAAACAGAGCAAAAGTCTGATTTTTAACTAAACACAGTGCCACACAGATTTAAGGCTTACTGTTTCTACCTATGCTTTCCAGGAGAGATGCTTATGTGACTAATCTTTTTCAAATAAGATGAAAGCAGGTATTGTGTGGCATATTGAGAAAATTTTTTAAAACCAAAAGAGGCATTTTTCTACTTCCCTTTCCTTTTCTTACCTCTGCAATGGAACTGAACTGAAAAAGCCTGCAAGACCCCAGAGGCCTCTACTACCTACACATTGTTATTTAAATAAAAACTGACTTAAATGAAGTGCAATGACTTCCTAGAGTTACTTGGCCTCACCTGGAAGATGCTCAGTAGCCCTCTGATCCTGGACCATGGAGATTTAGGACTAGACCATCCCCGTGGCCCCTCTGCCTCTCCACCGTGATGGTCTGTCATTCCTCTGCCTATTTATCACTTACATGCCTTCTACCTCCTACTTAGAGGCACAAATAATTACTCAGGAGAGAATACAAAATTATAAAGATAGAGTACTTTGTTGCATTCTACCAATTTGCCTTTATTTAAAATATTTCTAAATATGACAAAATCAAAACTTGACTGACAATGCTGTGGTGATAATTGCACTGAAATGTAAAGTTTGAAGTGAGAATGCTTTTTAAACTTTTCCTAATATTCATCAGAAAAATGCAGAGAAATACTTCCTTTTAAATTCTGTATGTTTTTCCCAATGAGAACAAAACAAAAGTAATCAACCCTCCCCATCCCATCATGTCTCTGTGCTTGGCAGGTGAGGGAAAGCCTCAGAATTTGGACCTGGCAGGTGGAGTATTCCGTCAGCCTCTGCAATTACCAGGTAGTCAGATTTCAGTGACAATGTTTTTTTTCCCCTTACTCTCAGTCTGCAAACAAAACTGGCCCAGGAAAAACAGATTCTGTTGCCATCTGCATTCTAAACACCTGCCCTGTTTCAATGCAAGAAACTGTCCAGAGATACAGAGGGTGCACAATAATGTTTATTGTTGGAGCAAATGCTTTAAAATACAAATTGATAGAACATAAGGAAATTCAACATAAAATGCAATGAAGAGGCTGCATCAAAACTGAAACTCATTTTAAAGACATTTGTTGAATACCTCTGATGTATTGTGTACACTTTGAATTAAAAACACCAGACAGGTTTAATCCAAAGAAGCCACAAAGAGATTGCACAATTTTCACATGTACAAAGCTCTGGGGTGGAATCGGGTCCTCTTCTCAGCAGCTCTGTGAAAGAGTAAAATAGTAATGTGTGGCTACAGTCATTGCACAAATAAAATTCATGGCCAGCACAAATTGTGATGCTAGAGATGGCTAATATGCACTTAATGTCACATCCTCTACACTATGCTCTTTTGAAAATCCTAAAGATTCCTAAACATTTTACCATACTTATGCAACATAATATTCAGAATAACATTATGATGTTGATGCTAGTGTTAGTCTTGTTAAATGTAGGCAAAACTGACATAAATTAGGGAACATGGATCTTGTGTTGTGGCTGATGGGTAATTCGAAAGAACTAAGGAATATCAAATCTTGACCTCTTAAAAGTTGAGCAAGGGGGAGGTGCTGTGCACCAGGGAACTGTCCAGAGACTCTGGGAGAGGTGGTACAGCAAGGCCTGAGCATGGAGC
>PVLA01015604.1:0-24504 GCA_004027455.1 Hydrochoerus hydrochaeris
GAAAAGCCCAGGTCCTGGTGGATTCACAACTGAATTTTACAGGAAATTTAGAGATGATTTGATGCCAATACTCCTTAAACTCTTCAATGAAATTGATAAGAAAGCAATCCTCCCTAAATCATTCCTGGAGGCAAGTATTACTCTGATACCAAAACCAGAGAAAGATCCAACCAAAAAGGAGAATGATAGGGCACTCTCATTTATGAACATTGATGCAAAGATCCCCAATAAAATACTGGCAAATAGAATGAAGCAAATCATCAAGAAAATTATACATCATGACCAAGTGGAGTTCATTCCTGGAATGCAAGGATAGTTTAATATATGCAAATCAATAAATGCAATACACCACATCAACAGAGCCAAAAACAAAAAATACATGGTCCTCTCAATAGATGCAGAAAAAGTTTTCAACAACGTCCAACACATGTTCATAATAAAAACCCTTCAGAAACTTAGATTACATGGTATCTACCTCAACCTTATAAAGACCATCTATGACAAACCAACAGCCAACATTATACTAAATGGACAAAAACTGAAAGCTTCACTTTAAAATCAGAAACAAGACAAGGATGTCCACTATCACCACTCCTTTTCAATATAGTTCTAGAAACACTAGCCAGGGAAATCAGACAAGAGAGGGAAATAAAAGGAATAAAGATAGGGAAGGAAGAAGTTAAATTATCACTACTTGCAAATGACATGATACTCTACATAGAAGACCCAAAAAACTCCATTAAAAGACTACTAGAGGTAATAAACAAGTTCAGCAGTGTAGCTGGATACAAAGTCAATGCTCAAAAATCAATAGCATTCCTGTACACAAACAAAAAACTCACTGACAGAGAAATTATGGAAATATCACCCTTTACAATAACATCTAAAAAATGAAATACTTAGGAATCACCCTAACTAAAAATGTAAAAGACCTATATGCTGAAAATTATACTACACTGAAAAAGGAGATTGAAGAAGATATTAGAAAATGGAAGGATATTCCTTTCACCAACATTGTGAAAATGTCCATACTCCCCAAACTATTACACAGATTTAACGCAATCCCAATCAAAATACCATTGACATACCTAACAGATCTAGAGAAAATACTCCTAAAATTCATTTGGAAACAGAAGAAACCTAGAATAGCAAAGGAAATTCTGGGCAACAAAGGCAAGGCAGGAGGCATCTCAATTCCTGACTTGAATCTATACTATAAAGCCACAGTGATAAAATCAGCCTGGTATTGTCAAAGAAATAGACCTGAGAATCAATGGAACAGATTAGAAGATGCAAGCACAACTACAAAGACACTCAGCCACCTGATATTTGACAAAAGGGGCTAAATATGTTCACTGGAAGAAAGATGGCCACTTTAATAAATGGTGTTGGAAAAATTGGCTCTCCACATGCAGAAGACTGAAACTACATCCATGCATATCACCATGTACAAAACTAAAGTCTAAATGGATCAAAGACCTAATATTAAAACAGAAACACTAAATATACTAGCAAATAAGGTAGGTAGAAGTCTTGGAGACATAGATGTAGGCAGAGAATTTATGAACAAAATGCAAACTGCACGGGAAATACTTCAAAGAATCAACAACTGGGATCTCATATTATTGAAAAGTTTTTGCACTTCAAAGGAAATCACCAACAGAGTGAAAAGAAAACCCACAGAGTGGGAAAGAATTTTAGCTAGCAACCCCTCAGACAAAGGACTTACATCTAGAACATATAAAGAACTGAAAAACATCAAGCCCCAAATTCAAAGACCCTCTCCAAAATTGGGCATCTGAGATGAATACACAGTTCTCAGAGAAAGATATGCAAATGTCAAATAAATACATGAAGAAATGTTCACCATAAATGGTCATTCAAGAAATGCAAATTAAAACAACATGGAGATTTTACCTCACTCAGGAAAGAATAGCTGCCATCAAGAAATCAACTGATAAAAAATATTGGTGAGGCTGCAGGGGAAAAGGAACACTGTTCCACTGTTGATGGGAATGTAGACTGGTGCAACCTCTATGGAAATCCACATGGAGAATTCTCTGGAGACTAGGATTGGAAGTTCCATTCAATCCAGCTATTCCCCTTCTGGGTATTTTCCCAGAAGAACTGATAAGTTCATATCACAGTGATATATGTGCACCCATGTTCATAGCACCACTATTTGTTATAGCTAAATCTTGGAAACAACCAAGATGGCCATCAACCGCAGAGAGGATGAAAAAGATGTGGTATTTTTATACAATGGAATATTACTCAGCTATAAAAAAGACGATCTTGATGCCTTCATAGGTAAATGAAGACAACTTGAGACTATCCTCATTAGTGAAATAAGAATCATATTTATAAATATCACATTGTGTCTCTATTATAAAAAGTGATAAGAACTATAAAAGTAATAAAACCCCAAATGTGTAATTGCTATTGTAAAAAAGAGAGGAAAAGAAAGGGCACTAAGGGATATAACTGCATATATGTTTGCGTGTGTAAAATAGATGACCATATCACTGAATCTTTGTTGGATCTTTGAGCAGAACTATTTGCAGTCTCACTGTTTGTCTACTATGTATCTGTTAATTTTGTAACTTGAACAACTACATCCAAGATGACAATATGTAATTTATCAACTAGTGATTTCTTAATGTTTTTTCTCTTTTTTTCTTTTTTCTTTTAGAATTCTGTATTGTTGCTACCCTTCCTTTTTTTCTCTTTAAATAAAATTTTTAAAAAATGAAAAAAAAAAAAGCTAAAAAACCCCCTCACTTTTACACCCTAGTCAGCAAAACAGTACAACACTGAGTGTCCCTGGCTGACCCTTGTAACCTGTGACTATCAGGAGCTGTGGCTCACTGTCCCCAGCCAGGACCTTGAGGGAGGATCTATGCTGTCATCAGCCAAGGAAAAGACTCAAGTCCTAAATGGGAAGTACAACATTGACAGGACATGCATTGCTTCCACATCACTGTAAAGTCACAACATCGTAAGTTGGACCATTGTAAGTTAGGGACCATCTGTGATTTTTTCCCACAGTTGCACTAATTATTACAGAGCTGGTTATGGTGATCTGACTGTTCAGTGGAAGCAATTTTTATCTTCCCATTCATCTGTGTAACCTTTTACCACTTACCACAATATACAAAGTAGTGTGATCTATGAAGAAGCAAGTCATCATGCTAGAAAAGCACAGCTTAAAGTAGAAAGGAAAGTTAGCACTTTACTTAGGGTGAAAATAATTAATTAGATTTTCAAGTTATTGAATCAAAAAATTAAACATAAATGCAGATTTGTTTATCTGGCAGGTACAAATAGAATGAGCCCAGCCCTGTCCAGGCTCTGGAGTGTGGCATGAACCTGAAAGATAGTGTCTGCAGAGAGCTGGCATTCCTCAAGAAACACCTGAAGGAACAAAGGTTTGCCTGAAAAGTTAGGCAATGGCCAGGACTCAGAGAAAAGCAAGCAGGACAGGGGAATAGATGATGAATGGTGGCACTGTTGGGAGAGTGGTCAGCAAAAGATCCTCTATGAAGGAACGATGGCCCAGATACCCAAGTGAAAGAATGAGAATCTGCAAGTATCTAGGATAAGCAGGTTCCTGGCACAGAAAAAATCTCGTGCAAATACTCCATAGAAAGGTCAGTGGGTATCATACTGGTCAATTTCCCATAACTGGGACACCTACATCTTTTTTTTTTAATTTTAAAGAGGATAAAACTAAACATAACAAAACACAACAACATAGATCAGAAGAAAACAATGTAAGTGACACAGATTTCAAAGCAAGATAATAGGATATCTACCATGGCTACCATAATGTCTTTTGTTTTCTTCCAAATAGTTGTCCATATCTTCACACACAATGAATTCATACAAAACAAAATTAAGCTGATCAGAACAGAGCAATGAAGTCATTATAGGCCTTCAAAACCAGGCAACAGGAAAATCAACAACAGCTGCCGTAATGTTTCTTGTTCAAATTAGCTGTCCATACCTTCACGTATGTTGAAATTAAACAATAAAAAACAGGCTAAAACCACTCTGAATGAAGAATAATAGCATTACTGGATTTCACAGCACGACAATACGGTATCCGCAATTGATACCATAATGTTTCTTTTTTTTCAAAGTAGCTATTCATGTCATCATGCATAATATACTCGATTCTAATAAACTGTTTAGAAGAAGCTCTAGGCATGTATAAGCCTCTACATGTATACCTATCCTTTCTGTAGTATAGGGAAAAACAAAACAAAACAGATTACTAGAAAAACAAGAAACAAAGAAGACAAATAAGTAACAACAGCAAAAAAGCCAAAACAATGACAATACAGACCTTCAAAACAAGGTGGTAGGAGTGTAACTAGGGTTGTTATTTTACATAATGTTGTTCAAGAGTTCCTCAGATCATCAAACACTAACATGCAAAATTGTTCCAATCCTATGAATGTTAGCTGCTTTGTTCCAAGAACTTACGGAATTTGTAGCACAGTCATCTTAGCTATCCTAAGTGTGATTATATAATTTTAGATATTTTTTTCTTTTCCCTTTTTCTTTTTCCTCCTTTTCCTTGAGATACTATTTTTTCCTTTTGAGCAGATTCTTATCCTTTCACTGCATTTATTATTTGGTATCTTACATACTCTTACCATTTCTTACACTAGGGAGACAATATGGTATTTACACATGTGAGTTTGGTTTATTTCACTTATGAGTATGGTCTCAAGTTGTGTCCATTTATTTACAAACATCTCAATCTGATCATTCTTTATAGCTGAGTAGTGTTCCATTGTATAAAAATACCACATCTTTTCTATCCATTCCTATGTTGATAGGCATTTAGGTTGTTTCCAAGATCTGGCTATTACAAATTGCGCTGCTATAAACATGGCTGCACATATATCACTGTAATATGATGTTTTCAGTTCTTCTGGGAATATGCCCAGAAGTGGAATAGCTGGGTCAAATGGGACTTCCAATCCCAGCTTTTTGAGGACTCTCCAGACTGACCTCCACAATGGTTGTACCAGTCTGCACTCCCACCAACAGTGCAGAAGAGTTCTTTTTTCCCCGCAGACTCTCCAGCATTTGTTGTTGGGTAGTTTTCTTTATTCTGGCCATTCTTTCTGGAGTGAGATGGAATCTCAGTGTGGCTTTAATGTGCATTTCTCTAATGACCAATGATGCTGAACAGTTTTTCATGTATTTATTTGCCTTTTGTATATCTTTATCTGAGAACTATGTACTCATCTCAGATACCCATTTTTGGACTGGATCTTTGAATTTCGGGGGTCTGATTTTTACAAATTCTTTATATGTTCTAAACAGAAGTCCTTTGTCTGGGTGACAGTTCACTAAGATTATTCTCCAATGTGTGGGTCTTCTTTTCGCTATGCTGGAGATTTCTTTAGGCATGCAAAAACTCTTTAGTAAGATGTGATCCCAGTTATTGATTCTGGGAAGTATTTCTTGCAAGGTTTGATTTTTGTTCATGAATACTCTACCTACCCCATATGTCTTCAAAATTTCTACCTACTTTGTCTTCCAACAGATTTAGTGTTTCTGTTTTAATATTTAGATCTTTGATCCATTTAGATGTTAGTTTAGTACATGGTGATAGGCATGGGTCTAGTTTTAGTTTTTGGCATATGGAGAGCCAATTTTTCCAGCAACATTTATTAAAGAGATTAGATTTCTTCCAGTGAATGTGTTTGGCCTCTTTATCAAAGATAAGGTGGCTGAGTGCATTTGTAGTTGTAGTTGTATTTTCTAATCTATTCCACAGATTGTTAGGTCTGCTTGCATTCCAACACCATGCTGATTTTATTATAGTAGCTTTGTAGTATAACTTCAAGTCAAGAATTGCCCTGCCTTTGTGGCTTACAATTCCCTTTGCTATTCTAGGTCTCTTGTGGTTCCAGATGAATTTTAGGAATGATTTCTCTAGATCTGTGAGGTATGCTTGTGGTATTTTGATTGGAATTGCATTAAATCTATGCAACAGATTGTGAAACGGCCACTTTCACAATATTTGTTCTTCCTATCCATGAGCAAGGGGTGTTTTTCCATTTTCTGAGGTCCTCTTTAATTTTTTTCAAGGTATTATAATGTTCCCTGAATAAATCTTTTACTTCTTTTGTTAGATTGATTCCTAAGTATTTCTTTTTTTGGATGCTATTGTGAAAGCTGTGGCTTCTCTTATTTCTCTCTCAGTGAGTTTGGTGTTTGTGTACAGGAATACTATTGATTTTTGAGTGTGGACTTTGTATCCAGCTACATTACTAAATTTATTATACCTAGGAGTCTTTCAATGGAGTTTTGGGTGTCTTCTATGTAGAGTATCATGTCATCTGCAAATAATGATAGTTTAACTTCTTCTTTTCCTATCCTTACTCCTTTTATTTCTCCCTCTTGTCTAATTGCTTTGGCTAGCATTTCCAGCTATATTGAATAGGAGTGGTGGTAATGGACATCCTTGTCTTGTTCCTGATTTTAGGGTAAACGATTTTAAGTTCTGGCAATTTAATAGGATGCTGGCTGTTGGTTTGTCATAGATGGCTTTTATCATATTGAGGGTAAAGACCATCTATTCCAATTTTCTGTAAGGTTCTTATCATGAATAAGTGTTGGACCTTATTAAAAGCCTTTTCTACATCTATAGAAATGATCATGTGACTCTTATTTTTGGCCCTATTGATATGGTGGATTACATTTATTGATCTGCATATGTTGAGCCATCCCTGCATTCTTGGGATGAATCCCACTTGGTCGTGGTGTATAATCTTCTTGATGATTTGCTGCATCCTGTTTGCCAATATTTTATTGAGAATTTTTGCATCTATGTTCATTAGGGAGATCGGCCTATAGTTCTTTTTTGCTTGGGTCTTTCTCAGGTTTTGATATTAGAGTAATAATATTTGCTTCCAGGAATGAGTTAGGGAGAATTGCTTCCCTCTCAATTTCATTGAAGAGTTTGAGCAGTGTTGGCATTAAGTGAATCCATCTGGACCTGGGCTCTTTTTTGTTGGTAAGGATTTAATTACATTTTCAATTTCATTAATTAAAATTGGGTTATTCAGCAGTTTTGCATTTTCTTGACCCAGCTTTGGTAATTCATGTTTCTAGGAATCTGTCCATTTCTTCTGTGTAATCAAGCCTATGAGAGTAAAGGTTTTAGAAATAGGGACTGATGATCTTCTGTATTTCTACAGGATCTGTAGTGATTTCACTCTTTTCATTCCTTATTGCATGAATTTGAGTTTTTTCTTTCCTTTTTAAAATAAGATTCACTAGAGACTTCTCAATTTTTTGTCTTTCAAAGAAACAATTCTTTGATTCAGTGATTCTTTGCATTGTTTTCTTAGTTTCTATTGCATTGATTTTTGCTCTAATCTTTATAATTTTGGCTTTGACTCGTTCTCTTTTTCTAGATGTTTGAGGTGTAGCATCAGGTTGTTCATTTGTATTCATTCTGTTTTCCCAATGTGGGAATTCACTGCAATAAATTTTCCTCTGAGGACTGCTTTCATTGCACCCCACAGGTTCCTGTGAGTTGTATTTGTATTTTCATTTGCTTGTAGGGATTGTTCAATTTCTTCTTTAATTTGCTCTATGACCCACTGATTGCTCAGGAGTATATTATTCAATTCCATGTGTTTTGGGGGTTTTTGCAGTTTCCTTAATTTCTAGTTTCATGTCACTATCATCTGAAAACATGAATTGAAATTGATAATTTCAATTCTTTTGCATTTACTTAAGCATTTATATTGGCTAGAATATGGTCTGTTTTAGAGAATGTCCCATGTGCTACTGAGAAGAATGTATATTCTGATGTTGTTGAGTGGAACACACTGTATACATCCACCAAGTTTATTTGTTCATGTGTGTGATTCAGTTGTTATTTCTTTGCTGATTTTCTGTCTACTTGATCTGTCCCTTTGTGTCAATGGTGTGTTAATGTCTCCTGTTATAATTGTGTTATTGCTTGATTTTTCATTTCTGTTAATATCTGTTTTGTATAGCTGTGTGCATATATCCAAATTTGGTGCATAAATATTTAAGATTTTTATCTCTTCCTCTTGCAGTTTTCCCCTAACTAGTATACAGTGACCTTTTTTATCTCTTTTGATCATTCTTGGTTTGACGTCCACACTGTCTGCAAACAGAATAGCTACCTCTATTTTTCTTGGGGGGGGGGGTCCTGTTGCATGAAGTATTGTTTTGCATCCTTTTGACTTTCAGTCTATGAGTTTCTTTTTGGGTTACATGGGTTTCTTGTAGACAGCCTATGGTTGGAAGTTTTTTCTTGATCCATTCTGCCAGTCTGTTTCTTTTAATTGTTGAATTGAGGCCATGTACATTAATGGTTATAACTGATATACTGTGGTTTATTTTTGACGTTATCTTTCTGCTGTTGCTTCTTTACCTTTCCACTCTGTTTGTTTGCCTTGCTTAGTGTTTTTTTCATATGTCTATCTAGAATGTGTTTCAGTATTATTTGCAGGATTGGCTTGGTGGTCATGAAGTTCTTCAGCTGTTCTTTGTTGTGGAAGTATCTTATTTCTCCATCCATTTTGAAGGACAGTTTTGCAGGGTACATCAATCTGGGTTGGAAGTCATTTTCCTTTAGGATATGAAATATTTCACTACATGCTCTTCTTGATTTGTGTTCAGAAGTCTGCTGTGATTCTGATAGGCTTTCCTTTATAAGTGATTTGTCTCTTCTCTCTAACAGCTTTTAATATTCTGTTCTTATGCTGGATTTCTGGTATGGTGATTATTATATGTCTGGGTATAGTTTTATTTTGGTTATGGCTATTTGGAGTTCTATATGCTTCACTGATCTGTATGGCAGTTTCCATTCTCATGTTTGGGAAATTTTCAGCTATTACTTGTGTAAATAGCCTCTTGGTATCATTTCTGTTGTCATCTTTTTTGTTTATATCTATTAATCTTGTGTTATTCTTTGCATCATCTTGTAGCTGTTGAATTGTTATTTTCTGATTCCTTGTTACTTTTAAAATATCCTTTCCTGTTCACTATCTGCAATCTTTTGAGGTCTGAAAGTCTATTTTCACTTTCATTGAGGTGGTTTTGCCAGCTTTCGATGGAATTTTTGATTTCCTGTATATCTCTTTGAATCTGCTTCATGAATTGTTTGCTTCTTATATTGTTCATTCAAGGTTTCCATCTTTTTGCATTATTCCTCTAACTTTTTAACTATGTCTTCTTTAGATGTGTTCAGCATTTCTTTCATTGCATTTATCATCTTTTACCTGGGAGATTATTTCTGATCTGGATTCTTTTATAGCTTCCAGAAGTTGTTTCTTTACTTCAGTTGCTATTATTTCAGGTATTTTAGGTGTATGGCTTATATTTTCTTCTATGTCCATGTCTCCTAGGCTTGCTTGGGATGGACTGGTGGTTTGAGATTGCATTTTGCTCTTTTGTTTTGTCACTTTCCTATATTTCTGGGCTCTGAGCTACCCCATGCACTGGAAATCACCTCATGTACTTTCAACTCTTAGGGTGGGATACAGGCAGCTGTCCACAGTCTGGAGGTCACTGGGCATAGCCCATTTAGGCCTGCAGGGATGTTTGGTGTGGCCTCTGATTTAGGAGGCGGGGCAGGGTCTTACCTGCAGGGAGGGATGCACCAAAGCTTTCCTGTGTGCTGGAAATCAACTTCCACTGGAGTCTGAATGCAGGCAGCTGTCTGTGCCCACCAGGGGTCACTGGGTGTGGCCCAGGTAGGCACACAGGGACCTCTGGTGTGGCCTCTGATGATCTGGGAGGCGGGGTGGGGTCTTACCAGCTCAGGAGCATTGTCCCAAAGCTTCCCTGTGAGCCGGAAATCACCTCATGCCAGAGTCTGAATGACACTCACATCTTGAAGGAGAAAAAGTTTAATTTGGCTCATGGGTTCAGGGGATTCAGTCCATGGTAAATTGGCTCCAAGGCAGGAACATCATGGCAGAAAGGTGTGGCTGAGCAAAGCTGCTTTGTTTGTATGTAGCAGCTATAGCAAAATGACGAACAGTGCCAGAGAGGAAGAGGTGAGGGATTTGATATAGAACACAAGGTGACATCTCCCTGACCCACACAGGAGCAGCCAGAAGTGTGCCCATCAATCCCTGGGGAACCCCCCAAACTCAATGAACGTGACATGGCTGAACTTAACCGTAACAGGGACCATGTACCAGGGGCCAAAAGCCAACGAGTGTAGCCAAGACACAGAAAAAGGAGGGTCCCCTGGTGTTGAGGTCAAAGACAGCATCTAGAACCAGATCAAGTAAGGTTTTATAGACACATTTACTCTTTAAACTTGACTCTGAGCATTTGCTCCAATAAGTAAAACCATCTGTAAGCTTTTTTTTTTTTTTTTTTTTTTGAGACAAGATCTCACTATGTGGTTTAGACTGACTGGCCTTGAACTCACTATGTTGCCCAAGCCAATCAAATTGCAGCAATCCTTGTGTTTTAGCTTCCCAAGTGCTGGGATTACACATGTGTGCCACCACACTCAGCTCTGTAGACTCTTAAAAAATGATTGAAGACATATTGTCCAAAATCAAGAGTGGTGACACAGGTAATTAGCAATTATCAGATAAAATTTATCTTCAAGGCTGGCCTGTCAAGACGATCAACAGATTAAACACAGGATTCAAAGGAAAGGGGAATCAGGAGGCTGAGGCAGGTGGATAGTTGCAAGTTCGAGACCAGCCTGGCTATAAAGTGAGCCCAAGGTCAGCCTGAACTGCATAGTGAGACCCTGTCTCAAAAAGACAAAAAAAAAAAAAAAAAAGGTGGGGGGAATCAAACTGGATCAAGACAGCCAGTGTTACTGCCCAGTGTTTCTGAACCTGGATTGGGGAAGGTGAAAAATCACATACCCCCTTGGGCTATTTTCAGTATCAGATGTGGCCAAACAGCCATGGAAATGCCAGTGTATGTGTGGACCTTTGTGAGTAGACTGGAGAGATGAGGACAGGACAAGCTGATACCCAGGGAATGAGGATGACAAGAGAGGCTTCTTGATCACCGTGGTCAGACCTTCTCCCTTGAGCTAATGACTACCATGCCTTCCGCCCAACCTCTCCAAGGAATGGATTTAAGTTTAGGAAAGTGCTGACAGGCTAGAGGAGCTGAGACTTCCAAGGAATAGGTATAGGACCAATGTCCCCACACCAGAGGGCTCAGTGCCAACAGAGCCTAGTGACCACTGGTAAATCAATGTTAGGTTGGGTGTGAGGTGAGAGGACATTAGACATGCAGGAGTAGCAGAAAGAATTTTCTCCATGCAAATTTTCCTTCTCTGTTATACAAGGTCCTAAAGCTCAAACCTCAGGATGAAGAGAGACCATAGTCATACCCTGCTTTCAATTTATGACTCTAAAAAATGTGACTCAAAGCTACGACCATGATACTTATGCGCCCAGGCAGGATGGATCCAAGGATGCAGGCAGCCCCTTCAGGAACCAAGACCCCACAAGCAGCTTGAGACTCACTCTGGACATCAGTGAGAGACACAGAGAGAGGCTCGACAAGAAGCTGAAGCTCACGCTGTGTTGCAACTTCAGTATCAGAACTTGCTTCCATCCTCTCAGCATAGTATTCCCTCCCACATGGCTGAAGGTTGTTCATGTCTCTCCTGAATTGTACCCACACAGCATCCTTAGTGAGACATAGTTACTGAACACCCCAGGCACTTTACTCTGCTCACAGCCAGCCCTTCAGCTTCCCCCACTCCCACCAGCTCACCCAGCAAGGCTCCGCCCCAGCATCCACCAGGTCATCCAGCTTCGCCAGGGTCCGTGCGCTCTGCACAGCACCATCCACCCACACCGAGACCCAAGCACCATGGTTTGAGCAGAAAGAACAAATGCCCACTGTAATGCCTGCTGGTGCACTTCAGAATTGGGTTGAAAACAAGAATTAAAAACTGAGACCAAAAAACAAAGACACAAAACTTGGGGAGTGGTGACATCAAGGAAACCATGGGCTAACAACAGAGAATGAAAATAATACAGTAAAAAATAATAGATGGAGATGATAAAGATGAAACCCTGGAACTGCAGAATGCCAGACTCATTTAAAAGGAGGATTCTCATTGAAAGTGTGGAGCCTGGGTAGCAACCTAAGCGAGGAGACAGGATCAGACTCTGGTCAGCTGGAGCTCACACTCTTTCCCCTGAGCAGGAAGGAAGTGGGCAGAAAGAGGGTGCAAACAGGTCAGAGAGAACTGGGAGTTCCCAGGGTGGACCTATGCTGGACAGGAATGTGAGTCGCTGCATGGACACCAGTTGCCCAAGGATAGCAGCAATTTGGAGCAGCTCTGGGAACTCAGGGCTGGGGTGACGCTGTCTCTGACTCCTGCTTCACCTGGCCCCTGCTCCTCCTGGCTTCCCTCTAGCTCCTCCAGGTGCTGCTGGACCATCCTTTTCTCCCCCCCAACCCCGACAGTCATAAAAGCCTGGCTGCTTGGTCAAGTTGCTCCATCTGGCTGGCTGACGCTATAGGAGCAACAAACAAGACATCACAAGAGACCACAGGACATGCAGCATCCCTGTGGGAACCCAGCACATGAAAGGCTGCCTGTCCCACCTAAAGGCATCAGTCTGGACTCTAACTAACTGGACTGCAGGACCCCTGAGGACACGGAACCCAGGAAGCTGTCTCCCTGTCTTCTTTCCTCAGCCTGGTAACTTCTCCGGCTTTGGGATCAAGAAGCTTTCCTGGGTGGAGTCCCAGTGGGTTCATCCAGAATGAAGCAGGGTTCCCAGGTTCTAACTCTCATCTTTGCTTGTTTTGCCTTTTCTGATACCAATGATGAAACAGAGCTCTTGAGAAATCCTGCCCTCTCTCACAGGGTTGCTTCAAGAAAATAAAGTTCAGACCAGCCCAGGTCACCAACTCAGTGTTTATTCCTTAACTGCACAGCCAGGATTAAAATTGCAATGTTTTACTCTAGAGGCTGTGAGTGAGCACAGGAAGAATGTGACACTGTTCCTGCCCTGAAGAAGTACAACATGGGAGGTGGGAAGGGAGAGCATATAAATAATCAAAATCCAGAAGAGCAGAGTCAGGGTCATAATAAAAATATTCAACATATAGGCTTCAAAGAACAACTGATAAAATTCTGATTGGACAACAAGGGAAGGCTTGACAGAGACTAAGAGGGAAAACAGCACTTCAATAAAGAAGCCCAAGGTGCAAAATGATTATATGAGTGCTTCACAAAAGCAATATTATGTGATGTTTGACTGTTATAAAATTCTATACTAAAAACAGCATTGCTACTACTCAAATATGAAGATAAAAACTTATGCTTATATTTTTACATTTTTTCCCTTTCCATTAAGCCTCAAAGCCTTTTAAAAATTAACCACTACTTAAAAATCATCAGAGTGTTTATTAAAATGGGAGATGCTGTGGTTTCCAGAGGTAGACATGGGAAAGGTGCATTTCAGCAACTTCTCTGGTGTATTCTCACACATTAAAACATGGGAGGTGTCAGGCAGAGCCTGGTGGGAGAACAGAGCAAAATGAAGGGAAAACACTTATTGCTGACTTGTTAACAACCTACAAGTGTGAAGAAGGAGGAAGCAGACAAAGGGAAATGTGTACAGAGGGAGGGCTGGGGCTGCCAATGACCAGGTAATTGTCTTCTGTCCCTGGGTTGCAGAGCTTGTTCTCTGCTCTATACAACTCTACTCAGTCCATCACCCTCACACCTTTGTTGCAGACACTCATGACAAAGGGTGGCTGGCAAGGAAAGTCTTTCCCAAATTCTGCATTAAACACAGATGCATGCACATGCACATACATATACACACAATCCAGCACAGGCGAGGAAGCCCTGTCTGTTCTGGTTGAGTCAGGGTCCAGGCCGGATCTCAGATCTCTGTCTTGCACAAGTGAATCAAGTTGCAAAGAACTCTTCAGGAATAAAAAGTAGCTAACTTCAAAATCTTCTCCAATATAATTTAATCTTTTCATTCATGCAAAAAAAAAAAAGCATTCCTCCAATCTTGCAGTGCCTCAGGACATTATTAACATAAATGCTCAATAAGTATGTGACAGGTTTAATGACATTAATGAATCACAATCCTGCTTGGTCTTGCCATGAAGTCCCAGTGTCATGTAGCATTCCTGCTACCTGTCTCCACCAGGCTGTCCTTCTCCCCCTCAGTCACCCCATCCTCACTGGGCACTGGAGGGGGTACAAAAGAACCTGCAGACTTGGAGTTGGGGGGGCCACAGAATGAAAGGCACTTTGTCACATCCCTAGACTTTAATCCACAAATCCAGGGGAAGTCACCCTGGACCTGAAGGCCTCCTCACTCAGGACTATCACAAGTGCCACATGGGATAAATACCTGCCTTGAAAAAGCCAACAGGTGCTGAAAATTGTATTAGGTCTTCATATTAGGCTGAACCACCTAAAACTGCTGTTTCTAGAGGTCACCATCAGACAAACATCAAAAATTCCTTCACAGCAGGATCTGTGAGCTGTAGGTTTCTGTAACAGCCAGGGCACATGCATGATGGTGAAGAGACTTTCTCTTGGCCTTCACTTGGTACAGGGCTGACATGAAACAGAAAAAGAGTTACTGTTTTTCAGAAATCCCAACCTTGCCGCTACACATGCAGACCCCAAGGAAGAGGGGAGCCCCTGAGCCTGCTGCCTGTAGTTCCAGCTCACCCAGCAGAGAGAGGAGAGGGCCAGCTCCTAAGCAAAAGCCACCCCAACTGAGAGTCCCAGATAGGGCGAGGTCCTGCCCTCCCATCATTCCCCAAGCCACCTCTCCAGGCCAAGGACCTCCACCCTGGTGCTCTCCAGGGACCCACAGGCTCCAGCTGCCTCCAGTGGCCCTGCTGGGCACCACAACCACTGTTTGCCAGGTGTGTTAAATGGGCAATCACCATGACTCAAGTCTAATGGGCCTCGTTCCAGTAAGCAACATAAATGTGCGTTCATGGTGGGACCCAACTGCTCTGGGACAGCGGGGACAAAGGGAGGAATGTCTGAGTCTCCTCTCACGACCTTCCTCTCATTCAGGAAAGTGGAATCTCCTGAGGCCAAAGCACACTGCCATGTGACTATTTTCTGGCTCTTAGGCCATTTTTTCTCAGGGCCTGGGGGTGTCTCTCCTGGAAATAAATGGGCTTCTCAAGGTCAACCATGGCCACCAGGCCAGCAGCACCCTGAGAGACAGAGAGGCCACACCAAGTCTAAAAATAAGGTGCTTGGCCAATGCCAAAGGTACTAGCAGCCACGAAATATCAGTTGGCCAAAATGTATATATATGACCAAGAATACAAGAGGTACTCTGGAAATGTGTGTTTCTACCAGTATATAATGATGATTCTGATCTTCCTGGTTTTTGTCATCACAGCCATTCTATTTGAAGTGGCTCTGCATAACCATCTGCCACCTTAGTACAGGTTCCCTGCCATGGGGAGTCCACCAAAGAGGAGCATTCAGGGGATCCCCCATGGTCAGGAAAGATGCCACCTATCTCACCCTTTTGTTCTCTCCAGTGGAGTTCCCTGGGTGAAACCTTAAAATTGCCAGTGCATTTATAGATCCGTGAACATCTCATTTGGCTCAGCAGATCTGGGTGGGTCCTGGTGGGTCCCACCCATTACCTGGCACTCAAGAGCAGGGGGAAAGCTCATTACACTACAGCACATCTACATACAATAAGGCCTTTGTCCTTCAAAGAAAAACACAATTTTCAGCAGTCAGCTCCCAGAAGCCAAGGGAGCTAACATCCAAAATCTAATATAAACAGCAAAGCCTGGGTCTAGATCTCAGTCATCTCCCTAAAATGAGAGGGAAACACCAGCTACAGGGACTGGGAGATACTGACTGTCATGGTCACCTTGAGAAGTAGAAGTCAGAGAAGGGAGAGTCCTAGGACCTCCCTCATTGTTACCTCAGTTTGTGACAGCCAGGTAGCATGTGACATAAGACAGAGTGTTTCCTCTCTTGTAGAAAAAAGCAGGTCTTTAAATCAGGCATGGTGGCACAAGCCCAGGACTCAGGAGGCTGAGACAGGATAATCAAGGCCAGGACTTCAAGGTCAACGTGAGCTACATAGTGAGTTCCAGTCCAGCCTGAACTACATATTGACACCATCTCAAAACAACAACTCTGTGTGTGTGTGTGTGTGTGTGCACAAATGGTCTTGTATTTTCAAATGCAATCACACTCTTTTTGAAGGAAATGAGGTGTTTTGCGATGATTGTCCAGGATGTCTGCTCTACAGGTGGGGCCTTTCTGGGACAGGCTCTCTGGGAGTCAGGTCCTAGAACGTGGTGATCGAGGCTTAGGGGGAGCTGTTCCAAGTGCTAACCCCAACTATAAACAGGAAACCAGCCCTCCTCCCATTCAGGTCTCAAGGCTGTCAACCTCTCACTGAAGCTATGGGAAGAGATGACCATGACAAGGCTCTGACGTGTGAGGTCCTCATCAGTTGAGACAAGAGTGCACTGAGTTCTCAGCCTAGAAGGCAGGACGCTGCTGCGGAGAAGCACGAGGCAGCTCCCAAGCAGACAAAGCCGAGTGAGTCTGCAGGCCTACGCACCTGGACCCAAGCCAGCAGGTCCTCTGGGCCCACCCATGCACGACCAGGCCTGCAGCCCACCTGCCCAGGCTGGGAGGGAGGCAGACGCTGGACCATGTCCTGCTCTTTAAAACAGTGATTCAGAAGTGTCGGCCTTGAGGATGAGCTTTGCATTTTTGTTCCTACCCACCATTTCCTGGCCTGATGACAAAGGTCACACAAGGGCAACTGGGCCTCCCCGAACAGGCAACACTGGTTAGTGGTCCATGGATGGATGCAAACTGAGCACATGAATCCCAGAAGGGGGAAAGTAAGTGAGCAACCCGCAGCTGCACCAGGGTTTTTACCTCTGCACGGAAGCATAGCAAGACCTCTGCTGGTTCCCCTGCCTCCCTAGAGAAATTCCCAGGGAACCTATCTCCCAGATGAGGACAAGGAATTGGGACAATCCTTGTCACCATTTTGTACAGGGACCCTTGGGCAGGAATTCCATGGCATTTACAGAAGCAGCAGCTGTCAATTCTGAAGCACTTCCTTTGTTCCTGTTTGGGAATTCTTACCTGTTATAACTTACCGCCCTCCCCTGAAAGAAACAGTGAGATGCAGGAATATTCAGCGACTCACCCAAAGTGAGGCAGCTACCTGGGGCAGAGGTGAAAATTACGCTATTATTCCTAAAGAGGGTTTCCTCTCCATCAGACACTGAAAACTGGCCTGCGGTGTCTATGGTCAGCCCTCCACACACACAGCCCCTGCATCCAGGGACTCAAACCATGGATCAAAGATATTGGGGGGAAAACTGCATTTGTAGTAAACATGTGCAGAGTTTTTTCCTTGCTATTACTCCCTAAACAACACAGCATAATGACCATCGCACAGCATTTGCCCTGTGTTAAGTATTACAAGGCATCTAGCACAGGTCTACATGGGAGGTTTTCAGAGGTTACATGTAGACTCGGTGCCACTTTACATGAAGGACTTGAGCAAGTAGGGCTTTGGTGTCACAGGAGCCTCATGGGTCTGCACAATTGTGCTTCGCCTTCTTCTGGACAGCCTCTCACCTTTCACAGTGATTCCTTGGACACTGTGCCCAAATGGCTTTGGTAGTCATCAGCACATCTCGCTCCACATCTCCCCTCAGTTCCTGTGACACCCTGAACCTGGGGCCTTGGAAGAGTCCATACCACATTCTCCCACCCAAGACTCACCATGAGGCTCAGAGACAGCAAGAGCCTCTTGGGGATACATAGCTGCCAGGAATCCTGGGAAAACTTGAACTCCTAGCTCCAGACACAAAACCCATCCTTGGCTGTCCTTCCCTGACAAAATGGGCATGAAAATCTTGGTGCAATGGGCGAAGACTTTACCTGAAGACTTAGATTTAAGATGCTGAATTGTATCCTAATATCTTAAAGCACCATTAACAATTTGATAGAGCAAATTCAAAACCTTCTAACAGTAAGTTTTTACATTACTTCAAAATCTTATATTGTCATTTTTACTTTAGTAAAAAATGCCTTGATGTAGCTTGAACCATTCTGCATTTAACTACAGAAACATTCCAACAGTGTTTGGAACAAGTGTATGACTTCTATCCATGAAATTAGTTTTGTTTACCTTTAAAATGTCAAGTGATATTTATGTATTTGCTTTTGCTAAGATCTTCTAAAATCAAAGTTTGGGAAATTCATGACTTTTGCACTAGATTTACAAACTCCCTGCAGCAGTCTGTTTGGATTCCTGCCAAATGGGGTTCCACCAACTCCAGCCCTGATGGATTCAATCCTGTGCGCAGTGTGAAGCAGGTATTGGGAGTGAGGGAACCAGTGCTCCTTGTCCCACACAATCCAAGAAAGTGACAGGAAAGTCCCCTCCTTTGCATCCTCCTCTGCAGTGTCTGCCCCGCAGGTCTTTGTATTCTTCAAGCATCTTCTGCCTCTGCCTGCACCCTCCTGGTTCTCCTCCTGCCTCTGTGGCTATTTCTCTATCTTTCATCAATTTCTTCTTTCTTGCCTTTCTCCTCAATAAAACCCTTCTTCTAGGTATCTATGGATCCACAACTTCAGATCTCAAGGAGACATCTTCCCAAGGAAATACATTACCCCAAAGTTTGTTACTATGAAGTCAGGAAACAAACTGCAACACCATGGTCCTAATTTCTCCACAAAGATTATAGAAGACCACTTGGGTGGCTCTCCTGAATACTGAGCATTTACCTCTACCGTTGGCTAAATCTGGTTCTATCTCCATGCACTGATATGTACAGAGCTGGCTGAGCTACTTCCTTTTTCCTTCAATTGGCTCTAAGCAATGCAAACAGTGCTAAAGTACTGATCCATAGTCTTTGAAGCCAGACCACAGTTGCTGCTTCCCTACTTCAGTGTCTCCCTAAACTGTTGAGCCCAGTGGGATGCAGAAGCAATGCTCCAGGGCTGTCAACCATGTTTGAGCCTCCAGATAAGAGGTTATGATTTCTCAGGGCAGAAAAGGTTACATATCAGAGCAGAAGCACCAGTCTTCTAAACATTAAATGCTACCTTAGTCAGGTTATACAGATTGGTCTTTCTGCATATCCTCTCTTTGCATATTGCAGAGGTGCTTTCTAGCCTCCTAGGTAGCTTAGCTCACAAAACTCATGTATTTCCCACCTTTCTCACAGTCACTCATCCTTAGCCACTCTCTTCTTCACAAATTAATAAAATCCAGGTTAGGCCCTGGGTCAAGGTCTTTTGTTCCACGAACCCTCATCTGGACCAGACTCAGGACCTCTTGACTCCCCATAACTATAAATAAGTCTTAGTGTCTTTCTTTTCACCATGAGTTGCACTGGAGTTTGAAATTAACTCACCAGAATTCTAATAACATTTCCATGGGATTACAAATATAAACTTCCTGAACCACAACAAGGTCAGGAAAAAGGCCTCTATAAAAGATAAAAGGTTCATATTTCTAAGAGTTGATGTGACATCTGTGCTCGGAGGATCTGTCAAGTCTCCCACATCTGGCCCAAGCTCATTGTCTTCCTGATTCTCTCTCTTCGGACGCCGCCATCTGTAATGGAGCTGGAGCTCTCAAAACTTCCTTCCACTCACCTCATTCTCTCACCTCTGCCATTCACTTTCTTGGCAGGTGCTACCACACAGGTTCCAAACACCTCTTTCAGCTGAGTGAGTCTCATTATCAAAGCACACCAGCCAGTTTCTGATTAGTGCATGAAATCTGCAGTCAGTTGTGGTGCACACCTGCAAGTCTGTAACCCCAACTACTGGGGAGCTGAATAGGAGAACTGCAAGTCCGAAGCCAGGCTGATGAATTAGCAAGATCCTGTCTCAAAATTAAAATGTTTTAAAAAGGCTGGGATGTAGCTCGGTGGTATAGTGCATGGGTTCAATCTCCAATAGAAAACAAAATAAGATAAGGTAAGATAAAATAAAATAAAAATAAAAATAAAATGAAATGTGTGCTACAGTTGAGTAAGCCTAGTACCAAATCACTCCTACCACACTTCATCTGTCAAGTGAAGGGTGACAAGAAGTACAGGTGTCATTGTGGGTCACCCAGGCACTGTGTGACTGGGTGCTGTTTCCAGTCTGCTCATCTACACAGTCTAGCACTAGACAGTGATTAGCACATTTTAAAGCATGGGGTGCAGCAGTTTATCCATCACCTTCCCTCCACCCCACTGCCCACCCTACATCTGGCTGCTCACTGTCACCTGAGCACATGCAGCCTGCAGCTGTCACACTAACACCAACCTCTGTGCTCTGAACACCCCATTACAACTCCCAGAGGCTCTGCAGAGCACAACCTACTGTGCCCTGTGGCTGTACAGAAGGTCTGCAATGCTCCCTCATCATGAGATGAATGCGGTGACCCCCTCACTATAAAACCTGGGCTGCCAGCCCAGTGTCCACCTCTAGTGACACTGGGGATTCAAGCATGCATCCCCAGCATGCATGCTTCTGTCTCCTCCTACATCACTCTCTGTGTGGACTCCTACCAGAGTTCAACTCCAATGCCTTCTGCACCCAGTTCAAGCCCTCACTGAGTCTTTCTATCACTCCTGGAAAGTGTGTTTGAACATGTGTTCTCCTCCACTGGGCTGTGGACAGGAACTGGACCCACTGGTCCTTCACTCCTCAAAGACACCCAACCGGCACAGTGCTTTAAACACAGAGGAAGCTAAAAATAATGAAATAAAATGGAAGCAGGTAAGAGGTGTGGAAAGAAGGAAGAAAGAACAACATTACTGAATTTATAACCTGCATCCCCGGTGACTTGCACGGGGTTTTGAAAAATTAAGAGCTGGGAATCAGCAAGTCTTAAAACACATGCCCAGCTCCTGTGCAGATCTTAACTAAGTTCAACAAGCACATTTAACCTCCAATGTGAGATTTGGATTCTCTACAGCCCAAAGGGCTCTGTATACCACCAGGAGGATGGAAGTGCCACTGCAGTGGGTATGGAAACCTGACATCTTTTATTTACCCAGTGAATTTAGCTTTATTTTCTATCACTGTAATCTCCCATTCTCCTGCCTTCCTATTTGCTTTCCAAGCTAGGACAGTTGTCCCTCCTCAACCTTCAATCCTGATGCTTAAAAGACTGTCGTCATTAACGCCTGTAGTAAAGAACAGAGAGAAGGAGCCATGGCTATGCAATGGTGCTGGAGAAAGAGAGCCATGAACAGGGAGGCAGCAGAAACATGTGGTCTGGCTGTAGTTGTCCACATGGCCAGCCAGGAAAATCCCCAGGGTGTCAGGCCACTGGGCAGTTTTTCCAGAACTGCAGTGCTCAGAGTCCCAACCCATCTCTCTGCCAATAAAAGTATAAGCGAGGCTGACACTGCAGGTCCAGCGATGTAAATGCTCTGTAGAAAAGGAGGCCACTCTTCCATGGAAAGTTGGCTTTGTGTTTCACAGAGAGCTAGGGAAAATGCACAGCAAGGCCCATGCTGTGCCGCAACAAGGAGGAAGAAGCCATGCTGAGCCCAGGGCAGGCCTGGGGCACTGAGCTCCCCACTAGGTCAACCCGGAGGCCCCACCCTGCGTTCCCACTCCATCAGCTTCTCTTTGTATCTATTGCTGATGAACCTCTGCACCCTAATAAACAGAGGAAATAAGAATTTAAAATTTGGCATTGCTACCAACAGCAGCAGGAAAACATCCTCCCAGAGGGCTTTTGCCATGCAGAGCCTTGGGCCAAAGCTCACCTGCTGCATCTCATCTGTGTCCCCCAGGAGACAGTGACATCCATTTCCTCTTGAGAGGAGGAAACTGAGGCACAGGCCTGGAGTTCATCGTCAGGTGAACCTGAAGACAGGCCCTTTGATGTCGTAGCCAAACCTCCCAGCTAAAGTGATACAGGATGCGGTCTCCCTTGGAGGGGTCTCTGGACTCCACCCACCCATGCCTCAAGGTCAAAACCATTCTGCCTCCCGGCAAAGAGACTACTGTTGGCTCTGTGGAGGCGGAAACCAATTTCAGAAGGCTCTGAAAGTATCAGCAGAAGTAGCGGGTTTTAACTGACCATAAACTGGCTTCGTGTCACTGTGTGGCCTCAGGAGATGTGCTGTGCTTCCCTTGGCCCAGATAAATCATGAATGAGAACAACCATCTCAGAAATGGAGGCTGTGAGTCGGCCTGCACAGTTGCTGACTTAGATACCGCCCTCCAAGAACGGTTCTGTTGAACAGAGTAAAAACAATTAGAGAGTGAATAAATAGATCTGATCACTGCCTGAGTGAGCATCCATGGTCTAGAAAGGAGAAGTCTGGTGCTCTGGTGCACATGCAACCTGCATGAGGTGTCTCTCTGAACACAGCAGGACCCCATATAATCTCCTTCCCCTCCCCTCTGGCATACAGAGGACTCGAATCCCAGGCAATATTCTCTCTCCTCCTGCTCAGACTATAGATAACCCTCCTGCAGCCAGGCAATGCAAACAATGGAAGCCAAGAGGATTTCTTGGAGATAAAGAGGCTGAGATGCTGGCGGCCACTTGCTCAGCAAAGGACACTTGTGGTGAAGGAGGGGAGATAATAGTCAGTGAACTCTGTGTTCACCATGTGATTGACTTTGAGACAGTGGAGCCATACTTCCTATAACACTAATGCCATGAGGTTATTCATCAGCAGAGTCCACTGCTACACTGCACCTCTGGATTCCAGGGAGGAAATTTCAGCCTCAGAATAACACATTTTGCTAAACAAAATATATGCCAGACCAAGATCCAATTTCTGGTTTCCTCAGTTTCCAGTCCTGGGCGAACTCTTTGGCTTCCACTGTTTGTCCCTGAGCCACAGCAAGTGGGAAGGGGCCAAGGAGGCCAAAACCTTTCCCACACACATGGGGTGAGTGTGAGGTGTCTGGGGTCCAGGCTCACACTGCAGACACATTTACCTGGGACTGGCTGGTCCTGCCAGCTGGACTCCAGAGTTAACAATGACATGCTTTCCTGGGCATTGTCAGAAAAGCAACTCTAGCAAGAAGGGGAAACCACCAAACACAGCAGTGACAAGTCTGGGCCTCCCTCCCTCAGCTCCACAAGTGATCACCTTGTAAGGTGGGAGAGGCAACAACAAAGCAAGCGCATCCTTACCCTGACTGCCAATGCCAGTGCCCAGCTCTGAGAACCTGGGTCACCAGCCCCAGCTCATGGACCAAGGCCTCAAGGCCCATCCACTCGAAAGCAGTCGCTGAGCCAGCAAACAAACAGCTTACTCTTGGTCCACAACTGGGGTCTGGCACAATGCTCGGTCTATGCAGACGATGATAGATAAGAATAAAAATATTCAGTTCTGCTTCCTGTGGCCACCACACACTGTCATCCCCACAGTCTCCCCCAAAATGAGCTCAGTTCACCTTTGACATACTCCGCAGCTTGAAGGTTTAAATCAGGCCACGCTGATTTTGTGGGCTTTTCCGAGCTTTGACACTGTAATTATACACAGAACTCTGTGTCACTGAATTCCTCCCAACTGAAACATTTCATGTCTTTTTAAAGCATACAATAAGGTTAGGTTTTTGGGGTTTTTAGTACATGTTATGAAATAAGATATGAACTTAGGCCCAGACTTAGGGACACTTCTGCTAAAAAGGTTGAACCAACACAAACTAAAAGTGACTTTTTTTAAATTGAAAGCTCCATTGACACTATAAACTTAGCTTAAGAGCAGGTCAGCCAAAATCACAGAATGTGATTAACAAATCCTAAAGGGCCCAAAGGAAAAAATTGAAATAACTCAAG
Source organism: Hydrochoerus hydrochaeris (assembly GCA_004027455.1). Lineage (NCBI taxonomy): Eukaryota > Metazoa > Chordata > Mammalia > Rodentia > Hydrochaeridae > Hydrochoerus > Hydrochoerus hydrochaeris. Next base: position 23,832 of record PVLA01015604.1, read on the forward strand.
GAACACCAAAAGAAAATGATTTTGATGGTTGTTCTGTTTCACTCCACTTTCTCACATGTTTAACAAACAGCCTCTTTCTCCTTGCTATAGACAGGCACATGCTCTTTTATTTATGTATTTATTTATTTATTTATTGTTCTGTAACTTTTTTTTTATTCTTTGGTACTGTGGATTAAACTCACGAACTCACACTTACCAGGCAGGCGCTTATGCCACTGAGCTAAATCCCCAGCCCAGACACATGCTCTTTTAAAGACAATCTGAGACCAAGTGTCAGCTCTGCTATGTTAGTGACTAAAATACTATTCAGTCTACAAGTAAATGAATCTGCTAGAATATGACCTTCATGGATCATTTAACCTCACACATCTCAGTTTCCTCACTTTTAAGGCAGACCCAAAGCATCTGAGGATTTTTGTAAGGATGAAATGAAGGAATGCAGGCTTCAGTGAGAGCCTGGCAAATAAAAAGTGCTCATAAATGTCTGCTTGCTAATGTTGTTAGATTGCTAAATACATTTGGTTCCCACCTAAGTGCAGAAGGTGCCAAGCAACCTCCCAGCCATTGGGTGGGAACTGAAACCCACAGACCCCAGTAGGTCCCACAGAAACGTCCAAGGAAGAGAGGAATGGCCAGGCATCAATCCTCACTCCGCTCTGCCAGCTCAGTACAG
>PVLA01015605.1:0-24491 GCA_004027455.1 Hydrochoerus hydrochaeris
ACATGTATTTCCCAGCTCTTCCTGATACAAGGGCTAAAACGTCAGCAGTGACATCTTGGCAACTGGATCCCTGTCTCTGTACTCCATAGGCCATGGAACTAACCTGAACTCTTTAGGGAAGTGGCCAGTGCCAGGGCTGGAGCAGGGAAGGCTCAAAGGAGCTGTGCATATGCCATGCATATGCAACATTGTACATATGCCATGAAGTTTTTAAAAGGCTGAAAGAAAGAAGTATGTTAGAAGGACACAGAATTGTATTCTGCAATGGTGTCTTTGATATGACATGGAAAGACATGTAATCTCAGCACTTGGGAGGCTGAGGCAGGAGTAATTCTGTGAGTTCAAGACCAACCTGGGCTACACAGTGAGTTCAAGGCCAGCCTGAACTGCATGGCAAGACGCTGTCTCAAAAAGACAAAAAGCAACAAAAAGACAGGCAACCGAAGAAAAAACAGCTAAACTGAATTTCACCAAAATTACAATCCTGTATGTGTGGAAGGTCACTCTCCACAGAGTGGCAAGGCAACCCGTGGGACAGGAGGAGATGTTTACAAATCTCAGTTCTGGTAAGTAATTAATGCCCAGAGTATAGAAAAAATATCACTGACAAATGTATTAACAAGAAGTAAGCAACATAGGAAAAAACAACAGACATTTGTGCAAGGAAAATATACAAAGGGCAATGAGTGTAGGAACTGCTGGTGGACATCATTGGTCACTAGGGAAATGCAGATCAAAGTCCAGTGGGAGTTCATGCCCACTGACAAGGAGAGCTGGTCCCTGGAAAGAAGGAAAGGGAAACAATGGGGATTGGCCAGTGTGTGGGGACTTGGGTCCTTGTCACTTAGAGTTGCCATATGATCCAGCAATTCCACTTCCTGACATTGACCCCAAAGAATCCAAAGCGGAGTCCCTGAGAGACCTTTGAACATGCACATCAGGGACAGGTGTATGGACAGGATGAGGCAGAGCCTGCCGTGAACTGTCACTTGGCCTGGAAAGGAAGGGCATCCCGCATTCACAACAGCATGGGGGGTACAAGGGCATGGTGCAAGGCACAGTGATCCGCTACAAACGTGGCATGATCCTACTTCTGTGGGGCGCAGAGCAGTCACTGATGGGGGTAGCGAGCGTGCTGCCTGGGCTCGGGGAGGATGAAGGCAGTGTCATTGTTTGTGGGGATGTGGCTTCAGGCTGGGATACAGAAAATTTGTACAGGGATGGTTGCTTAGTGTGGGAAGGAACGTGCTGGGTGCACTAGACTGCTTGGCATAGTCCAGTTTATACTATTTGCATTTTACCACGATGAACAACAGATGATCACTGGGTATCACACATTGAATAAAACAGGAATTGAGTTCCCACTGACTATAAAGGGCACTTCTAGCATCCATGTGTCCACTAATGAATGTGGAGGCCCCAGCAGAGCTAGGAAGTGACCCCTGTACAACGATCATGTCAAGATCTGGCTTGTCTGAACACGCCATCAACTGGTGGCAAATGGAGCAGAGAAATCTGGGTGAGGGACAGGACATCTGTGTGGCCTTACAGTATCCCTACACTTGATGGATTTAACAGGGAAACAGGAAGCAGCAATGGAGAAAGAGCTATGACAGCAACATGGCCCAGGGAGCGGGAGGCATCCTCAGCCAGCTCTGAGGCCTAACTGGTGAACATTCCCCACATATGCCAGCTCCTCCCAGACCCAGCGTGACTTTCCCACAAGCCTGTCTACACTTCTACTGCTTCGAAACAAAGCAGCCAGACCACCATGAACTCCAGGGTAGCAGATTATGTATGATTCTGTCCCTGCTTAGATGGAGTCGGGGGCAGATCTGGCACAGAGGCCTGTGTCTGGCTCTGATGCCCACAGAGGAACTGGGCTTTGCCCCAGGGCCAGACCGTAGTGTGCTTGCCTCTACTCCCCTGCTGCGCTTGGGCACGCGTGCTTCCCTTCCCTCTGGATGGCAGAGGGATCTGTGTTTTTCAGATGTGGACAGAAGGGGCAACTATACCCCGTTTCCCTGAGTCCACGGTATGATGCCAGGATGGAGGGGTCTTCTGTGCCCACACAGAGGAGAGGTCGCTCCCTCTGCTAAGGGTTTCCAAGGAGGCCTAAATTACAGCACGTAGGGCTGGGGCACAGCTCTGTGGCAGAGTGCTGGCCTGACACATGGGAGGCCCAAGTGGCACTGCATGGGAAGATTTGTGCACTTGGTGTTGTTTTTCCATTGTTTCTGTTTTAATTTCTGTGAGTCCTCATTTGTAGAACATGATTATGGGCCCTGTAGCGAGTTGGTGCATCCAGGTGACACACTGCCACTCTCCCTATGTCCCCTTATCTCCCCACCTTAGTCCCTTTTTCATTTCCAAAAGATCTCTCTCCCTGGTTCCTGTTGTTTAACCTTTGTTTGGCTCTTCAGTAATTTTGCCTTTTGGTGTAGACCATGGCAAGCGTTATCACTGAGCTACAGCTCATCCCTAACTGCACAAATCTTAAGAATACATTTCTACAGCAACTGGCTGTGGTAGTACACATGTGTAATCTAAGCTTTCTGAGAGGCAGAGGCAGGAGGATTGCAGATTCAAGCCCAACCTTGGCAACTGAGTGATTTGGCAGGACCCTGTCTCAAAAAATAAAAAAGGACTGCAAAGGTGGCTCAGTGTGAAGGCAGGACCTGGTTCAATTTCCTGTAAGATGGAAAAAAGAAACAAAGAATTTCACATCATGAATCACATAGTCTGGGTTCTTTGTGCATGTTTTCTCACACATCAACAAAATGCTGGGGAAGCCAAATATATTTTTTTCTGGTACTGGGGATGGAACCAGGGATGGTCTAGCACTGAGCTACATCCCCAGCCCTTATTTTTTGGGACAGTTTTTCACTAAATTGCCTAGACAGGACTCAAATTGAGATCTTCCTGCCTCAGCCTCCCTCAGTGCTGGAACTACAGGCATGTGCCACTGGGCCTAGTTGGTGAACCTCAGTATTTGCCATCAGCCTCAACACTTGCTTCTCATGACTTCCCTGTGGCATCAATTAGTATTTGCTAGTGCCTGGCCTTACGCTATGTCCCGTAAGTAGATAATGTAAAAAAGACATGGTGCAGTGGGCAGGGAGGTGGCCTGGCACTCCCTATAGGCCCATGGGTCTATTTACAGGGTGGTTTAGGTTATTGGAGGTGTAAATGGTACAAAAGTAAAAAGTGCTAAAAAGCGAAAGGGCCATATAAAAACAAGGCAAGGCAATGCTTCCTCTATTTTAAGCAGGTTTGCCATCTTTATTTTTTTATTAAAGAAAATTTTTTGAGACAGTAACTCATGGTGATCCTCCTGATTCACTCCGGAGTGCTGAGATTACAGGTGTGTTAACTCAGTGATTACCTCTGTAGCCCCTAAAGATGTAAGAAAGCCAGGGTTTGGAGCAGCAGGGAGAAGGAAAGAGAAAGTTTTTTGAGTATGTTGGGCTAAGAAAGGTGAAATTTGGAGTGTTTGGAGACAGCATTATGGGAAAAGAGAACCTTGCTATGGGGCCAGGAACCTACCTGAGGAAATGATCGTTGGCTTAGCCCCAAAAGGTCACTTCTGTTGGAGGCAAAGGTGAACTGGCAAAGGCAAGGGCAGAAACAAAGTCTCTGAGGCAAATGAGAGCTGCTCACAAAAAACATGACCTCTTGGCTCTGGCATGTGACAACTTACTTCCTAAAAGCTGTTTGTCTTCCTGCCATGGAAATATATTCTTTTTGTCTATTTTTTGAATCAAGATCTCACTTTGTAGTTCAGGCTGGTCTCAAACTCACCATAATCCTTCTACCTCAATCTGCTGAAAGCTGGGACGACAGGTGTGCACCACCATACCCAGTGGAAATACATGGTTTGTCACAGTTTCAGTGCTTCCTGGTTTCTACTAACATACATTGATTGATTGATTGATTGATTGATTGATTGATTGTTACTGGGAATCAAACTCAGGACCTTGCACTCACCAGGCAGGCATTGTGCCACTGAGGTATTTCCCCAGCCCTTTTATATTTTATAAGCTACTTTCTTAACTGGTTCCCCAAATTAGCAAAGTGAAGGCCACACTGAGAAATAAAGGAAGGTTGCAAATGTGACATGTTAGTGCTGCAAAGGTTTTGCAAAATTTTAGTGGAAGTTCTGCTAGACTAGTGGTGATGAACCTAGGAAATGTGGGTATGCAGAGCCCTCTCCATCAGCATGCCAGTCAAGCTGTGCCAGCCAAGCTTGACAAATGATAAGTGTACATAAAGCAGCAAAGATCACTGTAAATGTGCAAAAGCATGCCACATTTCACTTTTCTTTTCAGCAAAAAGCTGTTTCCATCATTTAAAGCTATTACCACATTTTTCTTTTAAAACAAAAGATGTTAGTGTAGGAGTTTTTTTTTCTAAATTAAAACCTCAGTATTCAGATATCATAGCAGTATTGATACTTTGTGATACATAAGTGGGCTTATGGGTGAAACCATATCTAAAAGGTTTCCCATCGCTGTGCTAGATGTTGCAAATAACAAAGTTCTTAGTTATATCTGTATTGTCATTGACTTTTGTTCATCTCCATTGCAGTCTTGTTTTCCTTTTTTTTTTTTTTTGGTACTGGAAATTGAACTCAGGACCTTGTGCTTGTCAGGCAGGCACTGTGCCAATGAGGTATATCCTGGGTCCTAACTGCAGTCTTTTTTTAATATAATTTTTTAAAGAGAACAAAGCCAAGCAAAATAAAACAATAAAACCAACCAAAACAATACAGCGTGATATAGGGTCTCAAAACAAGATAATAGGAAATCAACAATGGCTACCACAATGCCTCCTGCTGTCTCCAAAGTAGCTACCCATACCATACCACCAGACATAGTAAATCAAACAAAACAGAACCAATAAAAACAAAACAAAACAGGACTTCAAGACAAGATAACAGTAAGCCCAAAACAGCTAGCATAACATATCTTGTCATCTTTGAAATAGCTGTCCATGACATCAGATATAACAAAATCAAACAAGACAAAACATATAAAACAATGAAAACCAAACAAAACAATGAAAATGATATAGGACTTTAAAACAAGATAATAGGGCTGGGGATTTAGCTTAGCAGCATGAGTGCCTGTCTGGCAAGTGCAAGGTTGTGAGTTCAATCCCTGGTCAAAAAAAACCAAACAAAACAAATAAAACAAGATAATAAGGAATCAACAATGACTAGTACCCTCAGAAGGAGATTCTCCACAGATGCTATACTGTGCATTGTTATCCTCTAAACAGATGATCAGAGTTACTGGCCTTAGGCCTGCAAAGTTAATGAAACGCTAAACACTAGAAGCATTAAGTTGTATTTTACTTCAATAGCTATCAGCCTGTGTTTTTCCCAATCAGCTGGTCATTTATGGTCCCCCTTGTTTCCCAGCCTGTGCACTGGAAGGGGCTGATGTCTCATTCCCTTCCTTGTGACCTGTGAATGGTACTGACTCAGAAAGGGGCTGGTGTCTGATTCTCCTCCCTGTGGCCCACACATGGCACCGGCTCACAGGAAGGGGCTGGTGTCTGGTTCTCCTCTCCACAGTCTGAATGTGGTGCTGACTCAAAGGAAGGGGTTGGCTTCTGGTTGTCCTCCCTGTGGCCTGTGAATAGCACTGACTCACAGGAGGTGGCTGGCTTCTTGTTTTCCTCTCTGTGGCCCACAAATGGTGCCAACTCATAGGAAAAGGTTGGTATCTGGTTCTCTTACCCATGACCCACAAATGGCACTGACTCGGGGAAGGGGCTGGCATCTGGTTCTCCTGACCTAATTGTTGTCTTAATAGTTGCTCAAGTTCAAGTTCATTTAAATTCTTTGCATTACAAACATCCTCTTGCACAGTACAATTTACTGTGCACATGAATCACCAAGGTCAAGTTAATAGGAAGCTGGTAATTGAGCCCATCTGAAGGGGGCCTTAGGTTCCAAACTTCCAATGTGCTGGTCCTATGACTGCATTGCAATAATGGTCTAGATTAGAAGATATGAAAAAACCCTGGTGTCATGACACTTACTGGCAATCCCATCACTTGTGAGGCTCAGGCAAGAAGATTAATATGAGTTCAAATCCACCCTGGACTACACAGTGAAACCATCTCAAAAAACCAAAACCAAACAAAAACACAAATAGGCTGAGGATGTAGCTCAATGCAATGGCCATGGGTTCACTCCCAATACTGAAGGAAAAAAAAAAAAGAGGAGGTCATTGTTTTCTTTCAATGTTGTAAACTTTTGGGGCGAGGAGTTGTCACTGAAGATGAGCTCTGGGCCATGTGCATGCTAAGCACACATGCTCCACCCCAAGTCTACAGCACCCTATTTATCCTAAAAATGGTATTTAAAAAAAAAAAGAATTAACACCAGTTCTGTCTGTGCACCAACTCCCATGATGAATACAATCGCTATGTACTGTAAACATGGACTAACAAAAAAATTAACATTATTTAATTATAATTATTTAAATATATAATATTAATTATTAATAATATTAATAATATCGATAGTATTGATTATTAATAATATTATATATAATATTATTAATATTAATTATTAATAATTATAATTATCTAAATTATTTAAATTATCTTAAATTAAATTATAATTATTTAAATTATTTAAATTATTTAAATATTTAAATATAATTATTATTTTAAAATATTAAATTTAAACTTTAAAATAAGTTTGAATATTAAATATTTAAATTATTTTAAATTAAGTTATGATTATTTAAATTATTTAATTTAAATAATTATTTAGATTATTTAAGTTATTTTAATTATTTAAATATAGTTATTATTTTTAAATATTAATAATATTAATTGTTAATAAAATTATAATATTAATATTATCAATATTAATTATTAATTACAATTATTTAAATATAATTATTATTTAAAATTATTTAATTGCTTGTCCTGAATGGTGGTTTCTTTCTATTGGTTTTCTTGGATTTGTGCACGGTGTTATTTTTCTTTACAATATCTTTCAGAACACAGTGTAGGGCTGGTTTGGTGGTCATGAGCAGCTTTCAGTTGTTCTTTGTCATGAAAGGGTCTTATTTCTCCATTAATTCTGAAAGAAAGTTTTGTGGGGTACATCAATCTGAATTGGAAGTTATTTTCTTTCAGGACTTGAAATACTTCAAACTCTCTTTGAGTTAAGGGTTTGTGTTAAGAAGTCTGCTGTAGTTTTGATGGGCTTTCCTTTATAGGTGACTTGTTGCTTTTCTCTAATAGCTTTTGACTTTCTGTTCTTGTGTTGAATTTCTGCTCTTCTGCTGAGATCTTGATTATATGCCTTGGTGCAGATATATTTTCAATCATGGATAATTGGAGTTCTATATATCTCACTTATCTAGGTGTCAAATTCTTTTTCCACCTTGGAAAGTTTTCTGCTATTAATTCTCTGAACAGGTTTTTGATGTTGTTTGTTTGTGCTGGATTTTCTTCTTTGCATTATCTTGCTGCCATTTGATTGATTTCATGGCCCCTTGTTTGTTTGTTTCTTTGTTTGTTTTTTGTACCAGGGATCAAACTCATGACCTCACACTTGTCAGGCAGGTGCTTATACTGCTGATCCAAATCCCTAGCCCAGTCCCTTGTTATTTTTAAGAGATCTTTCTTTTCATGATTGCTAGCTACAATCTTGCCTTCTAGATCTAAAATTTTGTCTTCATTTTCGTTCAGATGATTTTGCAAACTTTGAATGGAATTCTTAATTTTACAGATGTCTGTTTTAATCTGTTTCATGGATTCCTTTTCCGTACTATGTTGGGCATTCATGATTTCCATCATTGTCCTATGCTCCTCTATTTTTTAAAAATCTATGTCTACTCTAGACTTTCTGAGTAAATCTTCCATTTCTCTATTTTTTTACCTGGAAGATTATTTCTGATCTGAGTTTCTCTATAGTCTCATGCATCTATTTTTTAGTGTCTGCTGCTGTCATTTCAGAGATTTCAGAAGAGTGGCCTGTGTTTCCTTCTAGTGCATTGTCCCTTGGACTTGTGCTCGGTGGGCTGGAAATCTGGGTTTGGGTTTTGCTTCTGTGTCTTGTCATTTTCTATTTTTAAAATTTAATTTTATTTTTGTGTGTGTTGGTGACTGTATATTTCTTATACTAAGTAGCTTTATCACTAATATTGAAGCCTCCCTAGGAAATGTCTGTTCTTCAGAGATGTCTTCTCTTTGTAGGAGGTTCTTGGTTTTTATGTCTATCCTAAGATCCTACTTCCTCAATTTATTAAGGAGGAGAAGTTACTATCTATTTGGTTCAGCCTCTAGTCCTTTGGTACTGTACTTTATTGCTGTTTATGGCAGTCACAATATTGTTATACAAGGGAGAACAACTAATTAAAAGTATGAGATCCTGGCTAAAGCATTATAGTTAGCAATCACAATAGCATCACTGACAGCCTGAAGTCTGACAAGCTGTAGTAACTCTTGATTTGGTATCTTTAAGCATAGGGGCAAGATCTAGAGTTATATAACAAAACCCCAAATAAATCAGGAGCTCATATGCATTGAGTGTCCCCCTAGTTAGTAGAGTGATTTTACTCTATAGTGGAGAAATGTAAGACATGTAGGATACAAAAGAGAGAGAGAGATGAAGAGAACTATAGCCAAAGCAAGGCTGGAGGACAAAGGGTGATCACACAGCTTTGGAAAGCTGGAGAAGAGGACAAGAGAGAAAGAATGAAGGGAAAAGCAAAAGATTATTGAAGCAAGTCAGAAAAGTTAGGGACAAGGATCACTCATGTGAAGATCCCTAAAATAAGAGAGAGAGGTGGAGAGAGAGACAGAATAGAGCAAAAATATTTTTTGTCTTTACAAAAATGCATTTATATATGTATATCTAAAAAAGAAAAAAATGACAAAAAAACCAATCAGACAATAAAAAGAAAACAATACACACAAAGATAAAATATTCCTCTGGTGTCCACTGTTCCATGGTAGTGTTCACTTCAGTGGTCCACCAGTTCTCTAACAGAACTAGTGCTGGGTTGGATGAGAGACTGATCTTTGTTTACAGATACTGGGCTGTGGCCAGTCTTTAGGCATTAGCTTTCTGGATGGTTCGCCCACTGCTCCTTACCCTGGCTGCCTCTGTTGCTCTCCTGGTTGCTGTGGCGCCCTCAGATAAAGACCGCCCAAGCGTGCTCCCAGTCCTGCGTGTAGTTGGCCCCGTTCCACACGGCTGGCTCCTCTCACTTTCTGCCCTCCTTGTTCTGAGCTGGCGGTTGCACATGGGAGGCAGTGCTGACATCCTGGCCCAGGGGTACTTGTGTTGCTGGTTGCTGCTCCCAGGGCCAGGAAGTTCCTGTCACAGCTCCCATGGGATAGTACAAATCCCTCTTTTACACCAGTCACAGGACAGGGCTTGTGCTGTTTTGCTAGCAATCCTCAATGCTGTGGCTGGTCCCTAACCTTGTTGTGACTAGATGTTCCAGTTGGCAGTTATAGTGCTCGGTAGAGAAAGAAAAAGAAAAAGAAAAAGAAAGGACAAACAAAAAACCCTGGAGGCCAGCTGGGAAAGGAGCGCTTCCTCGCCCCTGTGTGTGCCAGTGAATTTTGTTGCCAGGCCGCAGTGTCCTCTGTTTGCAGGAAATCAGAGGTGAGGGGCCTTATATTCTGGACTGAGTTTGCCATACCTGATCCGAGTCCCTCCAGCAGGAAACCCGCGGGCAGCCCTATGGGCTGGTTTATCGTTGTATAAAGTCCTATGCCTGTGCTTTGTTTGATCAACAAGTCTTTTCTTTCAAATTAATTTGGGTATCAGGATGTGTGTCCCTCCCTCTCTTCCAGCTGCCTGTGTTTTTAGATGATTTCCTCTGAGAAACCCCAATGTGAGTCTTCCTTTACAAAATGTATAAACCATAACAATCATTGTTTTAATTTGTTTCTTTTTCATTCCATTTTCCCCTCAATTTTCAAGGATGTGAACCCTTAAGCACTCTCCTTGGTTTTTTTTGTGTCTGACAGTGATCCCCGCTCCCAGTTTCCATACATCTGAAAAATACCATTTTACTCTGGTCACCAAAAATGATCTGTTCTGCATGTGTAAGTCTAGGGAATAAATGGTTTTGGTTTTTACTTTGAAGATACAGTTTCAGAGATTTTTTTTATCTTTTCTGAGTTCCTTTAGGGACAAATGATTGGTTAAAGGAAAACCATGTGCATATACTGTGGAGTTGGTAATATTTGTAGAATCAAAATAGGAAAACAAAAGACAAAAATGGTAGAAAGAAGTATAGTATGAAAGTTTTATATTGTACATTCACTATTTAGTTAGGGTTTCCAGGAGGCCCCATTCGGCATCCCTTTGCACATTTAAAGCTCACTGACAAAGCTGCACAGTTAGTGGTGAGAGGTCTTAGAGCTGGGACTCAGGAGCCCTCCCACAGTGCTCGGTGTGTTAAGGGTGTGGTTGCCAGAGGACCTTCCTTGGGAATTGATTGGATCCTGAGGGTTCTAACTCCATCAAGTGGATCAGTTCATTGATGAGTTTATAAGCTGAATGGGCTATTACAAGTAGGGCCTGGTTGGAAGAAGTAGACCCCTGAGGGTGTCCCTGGGAGGAATCCCCTAACATTTCAAGCCTGAAGTGCTATTTTCTAATTTGATTTGTCTTCCTGGAGGTAGAGATGACTCGCTGGTCCAGATGTTTGACAGAGAGCTGTGCAGGAAACTTGTTTATGGGGTCTCTGCTCTGTAAATGTCTCTAAGTGAGCTGAGCCTTCAGAGCCAAGCTGACATTTCTCTCACAGAAATAGCTGCAGAACAGCTGGATATGATGGAGCCCTGCTGGCATGTCGGAGAAGGAAGGGCAAGGGCAGGGAGCCCATGTGGCACAGCAGAGGCTCTTAAGAGCCCTGACCCCTTCAGGCTTGTGCAGGAATCAAGCTGCACTTGTCCTGGAGGCCCTGCATGGCTTGAGCACTGGTGAAGGACCCTGCTGTGTCACATGGCACACCCACATACTGCACATCCAGCCATGCTTTGCAGAACGCTATTGTCCTTAAAATCCCTCAGCTCATCCTCCTGCCCCATGCGCTGGTGGAGGCCCTGCCAGTTGGGAAGAACCAGCAAGGAAGCCACCTCTACCCCTTCCTTCCCCACCTCCCAAGCAACTTGATGCCACACAGGCTGAGACAATAACTGAAGTAAGGAAGCAACCTGATATTTTAGTTATTTGATTACCTTTGAAATCCTGGGACCTATGGCCTGAGGAACTAATTAGAGAATAAGATTATGCAATATAGCAGCAATTATGAATTTCCTAGTGTCCTGTCCCTCTTTTTTGTTGTTTTGTTTTGTTTTGTTTTGCTTTGCTTTGGTCTGTCTTTGATATGGGGAATTGAACTCAGGACTTGTGCTAGTTAGGCAGGCTCTGTTCTATCACTCTGTTTCATTTCACTTTAATGTTCTGTTTTACTCCCTCAAAAAAAAAATCCCTCAGACTGCCACATCTTGCCCTTTCCGTGAAGAGAGCTCTGCCTTGGGGTTGACACAGCCTCTCTAGTGCCCCGTGTTGGATGGTTGACATTTTCCTTTGCCCCTGGGCAAGTTCAAGGTCAGAGCTCCAAGGGCAGCCTGGAGCACATGTGGAAAGCTAGAAGGATGGGCTGTCATTCTTCTGGGCTTGCAGCAGGAGAGCCGGGGTTTCACCCTCGGGGCCACCAAGTCCTCCTGCATGAATTGCCTGCTTCCTTCTTGTCCCTGAGGCTGGTGGCCTCCAGGTCTCTATCCAGGTAGCACCAGCAGCCCGCAGCCTCACGGGAAAGCTAGAGAACTCATTAGAAGGGTGGAGGTCTGCATTTTGAGTTAGAACTATAAGTAAAGGAGTTTCTCTTTTATAGAAGATTGTCCCGATGCTGGGCTATTTTGGGAGTGTGAATGGTGGCAGGGTTTATGGGGACAGGAAAAGGAATAATGTAATTGAGAGGTGTTTGGAGGATTTCAGCAAGACCAGTCTTTTGTGAAAGATACATTTTTGAAAACATTTTAGGAAACTGGTTTACATCTCTACAAATCAAACTATATTGTTTCCCCTTTCTCCCCATTCAAGGCTGAAAAGTCAGAGTACCAACCCCTCCCCCTTTCCCCACCTACACAGATAATGTTCTTTGCTCCTTATTTACCTTGTCTCTGCTCTTGGTTCCTGTAGACTCCAAGTTGACAGAAAGGCAGCACCCTGGAAAGAACCCAATCTTTCCTCCCCATGAGCTTGAACTAGCTGCAGCTGCTCCAAAACGGAGGGGCTGGGCCAGGCTTTTTAGAGCCCATTTGTTGGAGTTTGGCCCCTCTGCCCCAGTCAGCCTGCACTTTTTTTTTACACTAGGAAACAAAATGCAAAACCAACATTAATGTAATATTATGGTTGAAATTAAATGCACCTATATCAGGAAATTCAAAGTTATGCTTCCCGCAGCAACTGTATCAGCTTCATCTGGCGCGTGTAATATTTTGGGTTAGTGTAGACGGTGCTGTACAGTAAGACATTGACATTAATGCCATAAGCAGAGCACAGAATGCTTAAGGGGCTGAGTTGTGCTGACCTTGTGAGCCCTAAGTGTTCTTGCACAGGCTCCTGACCTGTGAAATGATTTTTTACCCCACCATAAGGCCACTTATTGCCTTTCTTTTTAGTTCTGTCTCTCCTTTAGCACACCTCTTCTTCCAGCATCCCTTTACATGAATTTGTCTCTTGGTGGCCTGTGACTGCAGTGGGAGTGAGATGCCCACTGTGCCCTTTTGTCCTTTCTGTCACTGCCTCCATAAAGATGGGGCTTCTCCCTCCCTCTCCGCAGTGCAGTTATTTCCTAGTGGTCCCCATATCATCCCACACCCCTCCAAAGAGTGCTCCCTAAAAAGGGACACTCATTGGCTGTGTCCCAGTCTTGGCCATGCTGTAACTCCGTGAAAGCTGAAGGGCCCTTCTTTACTTGGGGCAGACATACCAATGTAGAAGTAAAAGATACATCTGGGGAACCTTTGTCCATGGGGACAAAGAGCACTGAAGCATGACATGCTGCCTTGTGTGTTTGGGGTAGCAGAAGCATGATCGTAGTGGGTTGATCTGCTCTGTTCAGACTGCCCCTCTACCTTCGCTGGGGTTCACACCTGTAAGCTGCCATGCTGTGTAGTTAGGCTGTGGAGTTGCCTGGGAGAGGGGCCTGGAATTTTCCTTGGGCAGGAGTGGGTCACTGGTAACAACAGAGTCACCACATAATTTAGTGTAAATCAGGAACCATCCCCCCTAGCTGCTTATTATCCTGGTGGTCTCCCAGGGCTGAGGCGGCTGTTGGGATGCAGATTTTGTTAACTCCAGGGCTAAGGGTGGTGGTGAGGAAGAGCTCTGAAGAACAGAACCACTGATGAATGGTGAATGGAATGGGGGCTGTAAAATAACTGAACAGCCCTTTAAAGTCTTTGTTGGATGAGTCAGCACAGAATGGGAAGGACCTCACTGTAACCACCTGGGAGAGAATCAAAAGACCTCTTGTTGCTCTTTGGATACTAACTGGCAGAATATAAAGACAAGTAAGAAATAGTCCCTAAAAAGGAGCTGGGAGTTGAGGCGGGGAGGCGCAAGTGTGGCCAGCCTCACCAGCTCGCGAGCTCCCATTATCCAGGCAAGCACTGGTGCAGTAAGGGTGCAAAGGCTGGGCGTGACCAGCCCTGCTGGGAGGGAGTGGTCTGGAATTAATTTGCAAGAAATGTGGGAGACCCAGAGGACCAGTTCGGCCTGAGGCCCCTTACAACTGCTGCAGCAGGGATAAAAGAAGGGGCTTGTGAGTAAAGCAGGATGAATGGGCCCAAGTCGGAACCCTGACCTTAATGACAGGCGTGCTGTGAGAGTGCTGAAAATGAGGGAGAGGAAGAATGGAGATTGGGAAGCCAGGAGTTAGTCGGATTATCTGTATCAGTTCCAAGTTATTTCTCACAGCCCAGCTAGCAGGTCCCATTGCAGTGCTGTGACTCAGGGTCTGAAGGCTAGAAGTGATTGAGGAGCGTTTCAGCTCCTAAAAGTCTGGGCAAAAAGGCTGAGAATCACAATGGAAATGCCTGAGCTGAGGCTACTCTGCTACCTCACTGGAGGTAGCAGTTTGGTCAAGCTAGGTCTCTGTGGAGAGGCCACAGCTGGAGAATACCATTATAACTCCTCCTTTCCCAAAAGAACTGGGAATTTGGTGTGGGTCTGCTAGGGTCCATCTTCAACAGACCAGGGAAGTTCAGAGCTTTAAACAGGTAAATATCTGGCTACGGTGGGAAGTGCCATAATCCAGCTACTCTGGGAAGCTGAGGCAGGAAGATCACCTAACATGGGGACCTTAGCAATTTAGTGAGACCCTGTCTCAAAATGAATAAAAAGGGATGGTAATATATGTCAGTACAAAGAGCTTGGTTAAATCAGCAGTACCAGACAAAAGGAACAAACAGGAAAACCACAAACACCTGGCTGGCTGGCTGGCTGGCTGGCTGGCATTGAGAGGGATGCAGAAGGAGGGCTAACAAAGTTAGAAGTGCCCAGGGGGCCAGAGAAGCTTGGCAAAGACTGCCGGACTAGGGCCTGGAGGCTGAGCTCCCTGTGAGCCCCAGAAACAGGCGCTCAGCCATTGAAAGCAAGCTGGCAGGTCAGTAACAGTGAGTTGGGGGAGCAAACCCAAAGACATTTGCAGCAAGCCCATAGGCTTTGCCTTTCCCTGTCCTCATCCCATCTTATTTTTGTTAACTGATCTCAAACATTTGATGTGTGAAAGCTGATACTAGGAGATGCTTTTTCCATTGCTGCGGCGCCCTTTTCCGTCCATGCCACGTCCTAGTCCATCCACGCCTTGCGACAAAGTCCATGGGTGGAGGAGAGCGCTTCAAGGAATCGCTTCTCCAGGAAAAGGACACCGCATGTGGGAATGGGGCGTGGGGATCTTGGGATGTTTTGTACTGATAATTGTAATTTGTTTAATTCCCATATATATATTTCCATGTAATACTCAATATGAAATCGAAAATAGAAACTCCAGAGGAGTTACTAGAAACCCTCTAGATAACCCCTTTGTGAAAGCTAATCGTGAAATTTTACCTTCTGTGAGTAGTATGAGACAGTTTACACAAAAGCTTCAAATGAGAGAGCTCATGGAGAAAGATTTACAAAATTCCCATGAGACAACTACCCTTGATCCAGGGAAGTTTCTCTATCAGAAATTACAAACTAAATCCCCCAAGAAAAGAAAACCAGTACCAACCATTATGACAGATATAGGGCCTGCTTATATAATAAACAGACGTATTTGGTATCTCCCTCGACCCAAGAAACCTTTACCTCAAGTGCCTGACCCCCCTCTGCCTTGCACAGGGATTTATGATGAGTATGGGCAAAGAATAGTTAATGTCAAAGGAAAATGGGCCAAATATAATCAATTAAATTTCATGGAAAGGTTAGCTAGGAATAGGCCACCCTATTGTATTAGATCAACAGAGGATAAAAAACATTACATAACTATGTTAAAAAGAAAGACAGAAAATCTGGCCAACAAAGAAAAGAATAAAAGCTTTAAAGAACTTTATAAAAATAGTATAAATAGATATGAATGGGAGTTAGATTGCCTAAAGAAACCTGGCAAAAGCTGTGTAGAGTTTGCTCAAGCAAGAAACATCTAAGAAACAATAAAATCATTTTTTATACCTATCCACAAAAAGAATCAATAGAAATAGAACAGGAAGTATTGGGGCTAGGGAAGTATTGGGGCTAGGGTATAGCATGTTTGCTTTTGCAAGCTAATTAAGTATAAATTCCTAAGTAACAAGATTAAAATTTAACAAAGATGAAAAAATTAATTAACATATATTGTTTAAGATTATCGCTGTTTGGCTCTAAGCCTGGGACGCTTCCTGCTTGGGGTTTAAGTTACTGCCAAAAGTTAGCAAATAAATACTCCCGCTTCTGCAAAATAAAATAGATTCAGATTCACTCACATACTGGTGTGCAGTGTCTTCTGTCTCTCACTCGCCGACTCCCTGACCACCTTTGGGGCCCCTGAGCCCTGCCGCAGCTGGACTCCGGCACATTGCTGTGTCTCATAGAGAAAAAGGATCCCACGTCATTTGGATTGTTGCCATTGCGATGTTTTTTTTTATCCTCTTGCCCTGGGTGTTCATAATACTTAGGAAGCCTCCATAGCCTTACATCTATGTGATGAGTTTTGTGCTCCAGCTGTGAAAATCAAGCCATAGTCTGAAAGCTTGCAACAAGAGTACGCCTCGATTGACACTAGCCCGCTCTTCCCTGCAGAGTGGCACAGGCAGAGGGGTTGTATGCCTTGAGCATAACCACAGGGGAAACCCTGGTAGTTGTTGAGGGAATCAGAGGAGATTAGAGGGAGAGCCAAACATCCAGGATGCTTTTATTCTGAAGCGGAGGTGCCTTGGGGTGGGATGCTCTGTGGGGCCTGCACGTAGTTGGCCTGTGAGCAGTGGTCTTGGGGAGTCTTGAGGAGTCATTCCAGCCAAGGGCTGAGCTAAAGGCTAAAATGCTGGCAGGAAGTCTTCCATGGGGACACTATTGCTAAAGAGTCCAGGGCGAGGTTGGGAGGGAAGTTAGTGAGCCAGGAAAGGAAATTTGAATGGATTGTTGAGTGGAAGGGGAGAAACAGAAATATCAACTAGAGTTCATGGGAACAGAGGCAAATGTTCCCAGGAGTTAAACATAGGCCTAGAGAAAGTTGGTAGGATCCATTACTTGAGGAGAGAGGTGCATTTCTTGAGAGTTCTTAGTGGGCTGAACTAAGGTCATGAGAGTAGGAGTAGAGAGAATTATGTATCATAGTCCTTAGGTGAGCTGGGAAAGAAAGCGTGAGAACCAGGATCTAGGGTAGCTCATATTTCCTTTGAGTTCTAGTGGGCTACCAGGGAGTCATGGGTGCTAAGAGACTTGGTAAGGAATCAAGTATAGAATCCTAAATTGCCATACATGTGCGCTCTGAGTGGAAGTCCCCCTTGAAGGAGAATGCACAGGGACAACCTTGTAGGTGAGCACTTAGTAGTAATGTAGGTAGTTACTCTGGAATCTGTTGGAGGCACTGATTGGCTGTTAGCCTAAAGGAAATGGGTAGTGATGGTCAGGTGGATAAGATGATAATCAGCTTAGAAAGCTTGGAATCCTGCCCTCCAAAAGTGTGGTAACACCAAGAACCCTGATTTGAGATTGCGGTGTCTGGAAATGGAGTCCAGGGATGATATGTGGTTGACCACAGGTACTTTTTCCAGCCATTGGGATGATTATTTCTTTTTATCATCTTCTCCTGGGTGCTTGCAATACTTAAAAGCTCCCACAGCCTTACATTTGTGTGATGAGGTTTTGCAGTGCTAATAGCATTGAAAGTCCAAGTGTTCAACTGAAACAGACTGGTAGTTGGGGCTGGGAGAAGTAAGAGTTCATGACTGGGATGAAGCACGCCATTTTGATACGGTCTTCATCCCTGGATGGGCAATGTGACTAGAGTATCAACATAAGGGGCAGGCCCAAAAGGAAGTGCATGGTGGTGGTATGGGATTGGGTGACTGGTGACATTCACAAGGAGTGTCCAGGTTGGTATCCCATGATCTGTGGGAATTTCTATGTTCTCGTTCCAGATTTGTGGCTAGTGTTAGAGGGACCTTTCTCGGAAGCAGTGGCAATAAGACAGACTAGATAAACTCCTAGCTTGTCTGTAACTCGAGGGCTATGCAGGAGAGGTCCCCAAGCATCCTTTGAGCATAGTGTGCTGAGCACTGTGCTGGTAGCTGATGGCATGGTCTGGGCCGTATTCCTAAGAAAGCAGGCATCACCATGACAGCAGCCACCTCCTTGTCAGGAATGTACCCATGTCTCTATTAAGTTTTGGATGTGACATGACAGTTTTTCTCCTCTGAGCTCTTGGCATCAAGGGGGAAGAAATGTCTAATGGCGAGAGCCAGGGGGCAGATCTAAAGGGGCCTGGGGGTAGATCTAAAGGGGCCTGGGGGCAGATCTAAAGGGGCCTGGGGGCAGATCTAAAGGGGCCTGGGGGTAGATCTAAAGGCATGGCCATGGGTGCTTGAAAGCAGGGGAGGGAGGATGTGTGTCTGGAGCCTTGGGCTCGGATGCTCTTTGATGATACTGCCTCTCTGGGGAGTTCATCATAGATGCCTCAGGCCATTACACCTTTGCAGTTCAGTGTGGTTTGTGCCCTAACAACACCCACTATCCCAGGAAATGTGCCCTAACAACACCCACTATCCCAGGTGTTGGAAATGTTGAACCTGGGCCATGCAGAGCTAAGCAGAGCATGCAGTTTGACAGGACCATCAGGGAATCTGTAGTGTGGGAAACACTACTCTAGATTGGACCAGTGGTTCTCAAACTTCAGTGAGAATCACAGTCACTGGGAGGATTTGTTAAAACTAAGATTTCTTCTGGTCCAGAAAATCTGGGGTAGAGGCCAGGAATGTGCATTTCTAACAAGTTCTTGAGTGATGGGATGCCTGCCTGGAGCTATAGTTTGAGGACCACTGACTACCTTGGCATTCTCATCCGTAACATAGGGGAGTGCTTCCTGCCAGCTGATGGAGATGTGTCATCTCCGGAGCCAGTGTGTAAGCAGAGGTTTCAGTGCATCATAGGTAGGATGTCAGCCCATGAATTGCCTGCTTAGAGAGCTGACTGTGAATCTCTCCTGCCAGCATAACTGTTTTCCAGTCCTGGTTTCTGACCATCAGGTATGGGCAGAGATGGGAATCTGTGAAGTAACCCTTCAGAATGCAGTATTCAGGGCAGACATCAGCAGCATTTCCTGGGGCTGAGTGGCCATGATTCCTAAAGCTCAGCCAGCTTCTCTGGGTTCCTAGCCAAGCTGTCTGACCAGACCTTCTCTCTCTGCCGGAGGGGCCTGGCTCTGTCTTGAGCACAGTTTACTCCCTCTGTCTTCCACAGGTGCTGGATCTCTGGAATAGTAAGTATCTGGATTACTTAGAGAAACAGTCTTTGTCTAACTTGGCCTCTGATTCATCTCGTGGCCCTGACCAAGTTACATGAACCACCCCCGTCTCAAACTTAGGGGACTAGTTGCACAGGCTTTGGCTGCATATGTTCAAGTCCCAGAAGGGGGACTCTGGCCTCCACAGTGAGGGGAGCTGAGGCAGAAGCTGTTTTGATGAGAGCAATATAGCATGGTGGTTAAGAGCGCAGACTCAAGCCCAGAGTGGTGATACATGTTTATAATCCCAGGTTATAATTTCAGGTTCAAGCCTAGGCTGGGCAACTTAGTGAGACCCTGTCTCTAAATTTACAAAACAAAAAAAACAAAAACTTGACAAGAGCTGGGCATGTAGCTCAGTGTGAAAGCTCTGAGTTCAAGGTATAATGTCCAATAGCCACCCCACACCCCATATGGACTCCAGAACTGGACTGTCCAGATTTGAGTTTTGTCTCTACCACCACAAGCAAACAACCATGGTGCTTCCATGCCCACCCTTGATGCTGCCTTCAGGGGACCTCTGCACCTGGCCTGAGTTGTCTAAATGAATGATATGACGGGTACATATAAACAGGTGGCTGCAAAGAAACCATTCAGTCATTTGCTGCCCCCAGGGTCAGCGTCACAAAGGCAACTGATACCTGAAGTGACTTACACTTGAGTATGTAAAAATGTCCAAATGGAAACTTTTGGAATCAAGTCTATGGAGAGGGAGGCAGAAGTGCATGGCCCTGAGTAAAGATACGGTTCCTACAGTATCCCATGATCTGTGGGAATTTCTATGTTCTTGCTCTGGATTTGTGGCTAGTGTTAGAGGGACCTTTGTCATGCCCTCCATTTATACATACATACATAAATAAATAAATAAATAGGTTCTCTTTGCTTACTGGTGCTGTTTTCGAAAGTTTCAGATTTCACTAAAGGTAAATCATAATTCACTCTGTGCCCCTACTCCCTTCAATAAAGAATAGCAGTGCTTATTTCCATCCTCTTTACTACTTTTATTTTAATTGCTTTGGTGTCTGAGGAGATGGGTGTAGGTGACATACATGTGAAAAGTCAACTTTTTAAAGCTCTGATTGCTTTACCTTCCCTTGTCCTGAAGCTTCAAGCATCAGCTTCCTCTGCACTGTGTAAATCAGCGATTAAAACCCAAACAGCCAAATACCAAAGGTGACCCAAAGCACAAAACAACTGACGGACAAAGTCTGGATCAATCATTGGGTAATTTATCAGCTTTGCTCTACAATCTGATTATTCAGAAATTGGAATTTGCACCCAGTCAGGGCTTGGCAATAAATTTAACCCACCATAAATTATTTAGGAGCAGACTATGGTTTAAATCAAAACCACGAGTGTTTATTTAAGAAGCAAGTTTCTTGCACATAAAGTGTTTTTTTTCTCTGAAAAGAAACACTGTTCAGCAAATCACGCCCCCTGCCCAGTACAAACCTGCTGTCCAGCTTCCCTTCTTCCCTGTGACCAGGAGGCTCCTTGATCCTTTGGAGACAGGGTGCACTTTGCATGGGATTTTCGTGTGACACCAAGTGTTTTGATGAAACCCATGAGTTTGATACGTCTGGCTTTTCTGCCTTGTGGGGTGATGCTGCTTTGGGGTTTATCAACCCTTTCAGTGCAGAGACTCACACAGTTTGGAATTTGCTTCAGAAGAGGAAAGGTAGGGATGAATTAGTGATTTCTATTTCTAAATGGAGGGCATGTCAGTTCCTTCTGAGGTTGAGAGAGGCAAGCCATGAAAAATGGTTCATTTATTCCCTTGTTTCAGGTAGGACCATAGAAACATTAGCTCAGGCAAAGGGAAAGTGGACTTGTATTCTGGGAATAATTGTCATGATTTCCAGTAGTCTAAATCGTTTCTGCTTACAGTCCTTTTGTTGTTTTTCTAACTTCAAATATAATCTTATCACACAAATGATTTGGGCGAAGGGTATATGAATAGCCTGAAACAGCTAACACAATTATTTGTTGTCTTCTACTCCCAGTGTGTGTGGGATTTCACTTGAAATACTGTTGGAATTTTATGCTCAGTTGAACAAGGGAATAATCACTGGGTCTCCTAGTTGAGGCATTTTAAAGCAGTTGGGTTTAAAACCTCTGCTCTAACTCACTTTAGAAAGGTAAAGGGAAGTGCAGGTTTGCTCGGTGCTTCTTTTTTGTCTGTCTGATATCCAGTGGGAAAAAATCTGTTGTGGCTGGCATTTTGTTGAGAGAGCCAGTAGTTAGCAATAGGTTTGGAAACCTTGGATACTTTGACAAACCCAGATTCTGAGGTTTATGTTCCATCCCTCACAGCAGACTTACCCCCTGCATTTATATCATTCTGCCCTTGGACAACTTAATGGCATAGGAAGTTTGTAAATAGTGTGGGTGACCATTTGGGCCAGTTTTAGTACTGAAAGTTCTGTGTTCTCAGATGTCCTTCCTTGGCTCCAGGCAAACTGGACAGTTGCTTAAACTAGGTTACATTGGGATTTAGTAGTTTGTAGCTGATGAGGGAGGAACCCTCTTAGTGATGAGAAAGTAGATGGATCTACGTATCTAAGAGAGCATTTTGGAGTGTTCTGTATCTGGAATTGAATCCTGCTCTGCCCTCTGGTATCTTTGGCATCTTAGATCATCTGCCTGATCTTGTGGAAGGTCCTCTGAGAGCAGTGTTTTCTGTTTGAGCCAGGCACTTGCTTTCCATCTTCTGCTTGTTAGCTCTTTTATACATTTGCTCAACAGAAGTGGAAAGTGAGAGTTGTGTGTCTGTGTAGGAGCTGGAGCCAGAGAGGCAAACTGAAGGCTCAAGGTTCCTGCCCCCCCAAGTGCATGGCCCAGTGCCCTCTGTTCTGCTCAGCCATGCTGGAGGCTTTGCAGTAGCAGTCTGGAGTAGGGCTTCTGCCTGGGGAGTCCGCGTCCATTGCTATTCCAGTGACTTCTCTTTCCAGGAGACAGTAGGCTGAGCTCTCTGTAGGAGAGCCTCTCAGACCAAGAGAATCAGATTTTGTGAGCCTTGAGATTTTGAAAGCTGCTAGTCCTGTTCTTTTTCTCTGCTTGAAGTCCCAGCACTGTCCCTTGCCAGCAGTATAGTGCCTTACCTTCTTTGCTGTTTGTGAAGGACCGGTAGTAGCCATTCCCGCCTCACGAGTCACGTGGGGGATTGAGTAAGGTCACGCCGGTTGGCACAGTATCTGCCACAGAGTAAACAATAAGTGCACAGAGATGATTTCACCCTTTACATGTGTTGGAGACTGTTGGAGACCAGCTGCTGTCTTTTCTTCCTCCAGACGGAGGCGCCGTCTCTCACTGTGTTCACCTGTTGCCCCGCCCAACCTCGCCTGGTAAAATGCACAGTAACGCGGCCTAAGGCCTGACGGTGATGGTGTGGCCATCTCCCTGCACCAACAAGGCTGAATTAGGGATGTATGTGAAAGCATGCTCTTGCGTTTTTGGCAGGACTTGGGATCGAATCCAAGGCCTTTCCACCGAGCTACAGGCTCAGCCTTTTTTTATTATAGATTTTGAGACAGGAGCTCACTTAAATTGTTAAATTGCCCAGGCTGGGCTTGCATGTGTGATCTTGCTGCCTCAGCCTCCCAGAGTGCTGGGATTATAGTCATGTGCTTCCATATGCTGCTAAAAACACACTTTTGTAAGTAAAATGTAAACACTTTCAATGTCTCTCTGTAAACACTTTAAATGATAAGGTGTTTTTCAAAGTGTAGTGATCATTACTTGTTCATGCACCCTTTCCACTCACCAGTTCTTGCACCTCTTCAAAGTGCAGAGACTGACTCTCATCTCTGCATTCCATTCCAGTGCCTGTCTGATTGTGTTGCATGAAGTAATTCCTACACAACACTCTTATTAGGGCCAGACAGAAGGCTTGTAGGTACCTACAGGTTCGGTTTTCCTTCCTGGCCCAAGCATTCAACTGTTTGTGAGAAACTTCCTAGGGGAATAATGGAATTGAATGAGGAAATGGTGAGGGGCAGAGCAATAGCTTCATTGTCTCAGCAACTAGACCTAGAAGCTGGCACTCAGATACACCGTCACAGATCCTTGGGATGGAATTGGTGCCATCCACCTGTAGCTTTGGTGTTATCCCCTCACAGCTGTCCAGGGAGTGTTTGACATCCCTCAGGCCTACTTGCTGCAGAATCTTGCCAGCTAGGTGCAGAGCAGGGTTTCTCTCCCATGCTTGAGCTGTTGGGGCCAGAGGTTTGAGGTCTGGACT
The DNA here is from genome assembly GCA_004027455.1 of Hydrochoerus hydrochaeris. Classification (NCBI taxonomy): domain Eukaryota; kingdom Metazoa; phylum Chordata; class Mammalia; order Rodentia; family Hydrochaeridae; genus Hydrochoerus; species Hydrochoerus hydrochaeris. The sequence continues at coordinate 23,266 of PVLA01015605.1, forward strand.
TACTGCATGTTGTGGGAAGGTAAGAAGCTACAGTCAAGTCCGTTGTGCTCTGAGTGCTCAGAAAGCCTTCTATCAAAAGCTCCTCTTTTGAAAGCTTAGTGTCTCAGATTAATGCTATCGTGTGGGCTCACTGTTACGACAGCTCCCGTTGCTACCTAGGCAGGGTTCCTCTAGGGTTCTGTTCTAAGACTGGCTCATGAAAGTCCACCTTCTGGGTCTTGGGGAACAGGCCTGGGCAATGGGCCAGCAACACTGAAGAGGTGCATTTATGGTTAGCCCAGTCTGATATGTCCAGTGCCTTGGGTCCAAGTATCTCAGGGGGTCTGTGCCTTTTTTGCATGGATCTGAGGGTGGCTTTCTGTTCATCTCTGCAACAAGGGAGACACCGAGTTTGAGCACTGCCTGTTGGTGAAGAGGCAGCAGCAGGAAAATTTAAATCCTGAGCTGCAGTGGGGAAACCCAAAGGCCAGGCTTTCAGAGACACTGCTAGGGATGCTGACTTGGTGCTGGTCAGAGCAGGGACTGAAACGCATACTACTTTCTAATCAATACTAATGAAATTCCAGCTATGTAATAACATTTCAGATCTAAAACAAGCTGTGCACGTGTAACAAAAAGTAGAGTTCAACTTCAAGCAGTAAATTCTTGGTAATAGAGAGCTTTTTTGTATTTATGTTTGATAGATGTTTTTGTTTCCAAAAGAATGCCTGCTCCTAAATTCATAATGTATCATGGACTTAAGAAAATTGAGTTGACTAAAAACTAAAGACGAGAGGCATGCTGAAAGGTCTCAACACTTGTTTTCACTAGCAGGACAAACTGAGGGTCTCCAAACACTACTTCTTCCCAAATGAAAGTTTAAATGAGAAGTCCAGTTGCGACCCAGGTTAAATGTCACTGTGGGTTTAGGTAACAGTGTTACTGAGGACCTGGCTGTGTTTGTTTCCTTAGATGCCAGGGCAGCCAAAGTCACCAGGCTATGGAGCTCTTTCTTTGGGAGGAAGTGTTTTCTCTAGTTCATGGGGGAGGAAGGATTTGTCAGAAATTTGGGAGTCCAATGAGCCTGACTCAGATAAACCACACCTCAGAAATCTTGAATACCCGATATTTTTGGAGGAGCAGTGTGTATGTTTTATGTGCTCAGATTTATTTCTCAGAGCACAGCTCCCCTCTGCTTGGTCTGCTTTGTAATGCTTGTGGGGAACAAAGCACTCAGCAGAGTGGAG
>PVLA01015606.1:0-24499 GCA_004027455.1 Hydrochoerus hydrochaeris
TAGAAGGAAATGGCATAGCCAGCTCTGAACATATCAGTACGTGGAAATTAGACTCATTTAACTAATGGTGAAGCAATTGTTCTGCATTCAAGGAGAAGGGCCTAGGTCATCTTCCACTGTAACTCAACTCCATCTGGCCTGGGTCCCCGAGTGGACTTTACCAGTGGCCAGAACCCATGCTTGTGGGAAGCTGTGATGAGGGTGCCACAACTGGGTGATAAGACTTGGGGATCAGGTGGCCCTTCTCGTGACCTGTCACTGTGTAGCTGCAGGGTGGCTCATGCCTATGTGGACTTCCTGGACCACATAGGCATCAGCTAATCATAATAGAATCTCCAGTCACTGCTTTTCCTTAGGGGAGGTGCCAGGCCTGGCTGTATCATCGTTATTTGAGGCCTGGTCTTCCTCAGACTCATCTCCAGCCACAGTTCTGATATCTTCCTTCCTTCTGTTGGCTTCCCTGGCAGTCCCATCCCTCTCTGGCCCTGTATTAATTTCTGACTTTGCAGTCAGGAATCAGAGTGTGTTTCCCCACCAGTTAGTAGGTGTCTAGCTCTGCCTAGCCTGGCACCTTTGGCTTCCAGCCTTCCTTCTCCCAACCCAGGAAAGGTCAACGGTGCAGATGGGAGTTTCTCCTCACTTCTTTGGTTCAAGGCTTCACTGCTTCACGACCCTGACCACGACAAGAACTCCACACATTTGACAACCAACACCCCCAGTCCTTTTCCCGGAGAGACTGCAGGAGGACTTGGAGAAGCTTGGGCCAGGGCTGGAGAGAAGCTAACGGGAGAGGGCTCCCCAGGCCTTTCTGGAGTCCCTCCTCTCGGTGCTGGCGGCACTTGTTTCCCTCAATCCTGGTGGGGAGATGTGGTCAATCACAGGGTGTGAGACTTCTCCAAAGCAATCCAGTCCAGTCCAGTAGATCTTGCAGGAAAGGGAGGGAAAGAAGTCTGTGAGGATGGATGGATGGCTACACCCATCACCAGTCATTTAGGTGTCCAGCTCACTGTCTCTGGAGCCTCACCCGCGACGCTCATTGAGAGCGTCGCTCCAGGCTGGTGGTGAATTCTGCCTGGCGATCAGAATACTCCCATTCATAAACTCAGTCCTGCACAGTGATTCCTTCCCCAAGAGTCACTGTTAACGGGTTAAAACTTGAAAATAAGCAGAAACATAAGGAAAGGCGCGCGGCGGGGACCAGAGGAGTGCTGGCCAAGCTGACCCAGGGTTAAGCGAGGAGAGGTCCAGCTTGACCCTGGGGGCCGCCGCAAGAGCCGGGCCAGGCGCCCGGGTGCTCGGTCCTCCACCTTCCCCGGGCCCCGCTCCCGCGCTGGCCCCAGGGCTGACCAGGGAAGCTCTGTCAGCCGCAGCCAAGGAGAGGGGCCGGCCTCGCCAGACCGGAGGAGGAGGAGGAGGAGGAGGAGGGGAGGGGAGCGGCAACCCCCACCCCCAGCCCCTCCCGGGGGAGGGGCGCGATAGACGTCCGGCCGGGCCGCCCGGCCGCTGCACTGCTCCTCCTGGACGGCCGCGGCGCGGAAGGAAGGATGCTGGCCCGCAGGAGCGCGCTCGCGGGGCGCGGGGTGCCGTGGGGCTGCGCCACGCTCTGCCTCCTGAGCCTGCTGCGTGAGTACGGGGAGCCGGGCTGGGGCGCGCGGCAAGGGACCCTGGCGACACCCACGCCCACGCGCCACCGCCCTCCCATGGCCGCCCGCTCGGAGGCGACCAGCGACTCACCTGGGGACAGGGGAGGTGGGAGGGAGGGAAGGGACGGCCACCGCGGCGGGCGAGTGAGCCGGGGCTCCCTGCGCTGCGCTGCGCTGCGCTGCGCTGGAGTGACAGGCTTTGGAGATGCCAACGGCGGCGCTCGGTGCCAGAGGTGCACGGTCGGAGCCAGAACCTGGAGGGGGCGGAGAGAAGAAGCGGGAAGTTCTGGGGCCGCTGCTGGACTCGGAAAGCAGCCAGGGGGGAGTGGGTTGCTGGGGAGGATGCAGGTGCCCACAGTCCCTCACGATCCTGGAGCCCAGAGTGGACATTAAGAGACGCGAGGGCAGCCCAGGGGCGGGACGCAGGGCCCAGCACCCCGGAGGCTGGGAGGAAAAGGCCAAGTGAGGTGAGCAGAGGAGCCTGGAATGAACACCTGACCTGGGGGAGGAAGCCTTGTGGTCAGGATTAGGAAGCCAGGTCGGAGTCCTCCCTGTCCGTACCACGCAGATCCTCCGCGAGGGAAGGTGTTAGAACATGGTTTGCACCCGCCTCCCTCCTCTTGCTGCTGCTCAGATTCCTGAACAGACTCAAGCTTGTTACCTTCCAAAGTGTTCTTCCCGGCCCCCGCCGACCTCTAAAGCTAGTGGACAGGTTAGCACAGTCCCAGCCACACACCCACACCGATTTCTTAAGCCCAGTTTCACTGTGGGAGGAAAAAAGAAGCATAGTCTCTCTGCACCTAGGTTTGAAATTTTGTAACCTGCCCATTTCTTTTGCGTCTAGCCCTCCGGGGCTGCCGGTTTCTCACACTTTATCTGTCCTAAAGGCCATCCACTGCGGTCGACCTGCAGAGTGAGCTAGACCCACCCGCCAGCCCGTGTTCCCAGTCTCCTCTGCCGAATGTCCACGGACAGCTGGCTGTGGCTGGAGACCACTGAGTGAGGTTTGGGTGGCCCGTGTGGCAGTGCAGGGCGTGTCCTTTGAGACAGGATGAAGCTCTTGCTGAGGGCTTGAAGCCCTAGCGTGGGTGCCCGTCTGTGCGCCCACAGCCGGCTGAGTGGGTGTTGGGCTCAGATGCTCAGCCCATACCACCCTCCTTTGACTTCACAACTCTTGATGACTGGATCCGGACCCTGTAAGGTCCACCCTTCCCTTATTTCCTCAAGTGGGGCAGTTGCTGTCTCACCTTGGCCTGCCGAGGTGGGGGTGGGGAAGCAGCAACTTCTGCAAAACTGGGCAGAGATTCTGGAACTTTATGGACTCAGCTTTGGAGCCAAGGGTGGGACACAGCTCTCTAGGCCCAACCTTGCCAGATGACTTGGGCCGGGTCTAGCTTTGTGTCTTCCCCAAGCACTCCCGAGGGTTTTTTGTTTAGATCTGTTTTGTTTCTTAAGGCCGGGAGTTGTTTTCTGACCTGAGGTGCATTGTGGGCCAAGTGAAATGGGTGTGACTCCCTGGAAATACCATCAGTGGGTACTGCAATAAGTGGGCTCTGGGATTCTTGGGAAATTCAGTGCAGAAAAGGGTTCTGTGTTTTTTAAATTACTATCCCAACAAAGCTTTGCCCTGGGAAGATTTCAGTGCCTGTGAGATGTTGGCGTGGGTTTGGGACACACCAAGGCTGATCACTAGTGGGTTCTTTTTGTAGGGGGTGAACTTGATTTAAATGAGAGTCTGGGTTAGGGCTGGGGTCCACCAGGCAGCTGCCCCATGAGGAGTTATCAAGTCCCTTTCATTAGGCTCAAGGCATCTCTTCTCCCGAGGCCAGCATGTCCCCTCACCCTGACAATACCCCAGGCCTTCAGGGTCATGTTTCTTTGAGTCTCTCATGCTTGTTGACCCCACAGCCATATCCTGTCCAGGGCTACGTGTAAGAGGGGGGAAAAGAAAAGAGAGAAGAATTTTATCAGCTATTTTCCAGAGGGGAGAGGACTCCACCCTTTGACTTTCTGCCACATGGCGACATGGAAAAGGAGGAGAAGCCCTGAGGTCCTCTGACTAACTCAGTGGTCACCAGGACTCCCCCTTGTAAGACCAACCCAGCCCCTTCCCAAGAGCAGCGTTCCTCTTTGGTTTTTCTTATCCCTTTGGCTCCACCTCCTGGGCCTCCTGGTCACTTGTCCTCATGGCTTTCCTTTCCAAGTCTTTGTCTCCAAGAGCTGGGGCCAGAAGTGCCAAACTGCAGCAGATAAACTCGGGAGCAGAGAGTCCTTCAAAAACAAGGAATGGGGAGGAACAAATCCCATTTCGAATGTTCTGATTGCCTGGCTTCCTTTCAGCACTGGACTGGAGAGCCTGCACTTGGCTTGGTCCAGGGCTGGGTGGGCCACCAGGACTTTCAGGGTACTCGGGCTTCCCTATTGCTGACTTCAGTTGCTCTGATGAAATGTCCTACAATATGGAAAACTACAAATGTAAAAGTATGGAAAAAGGGAACCAAAAACCACCCTCCAGGAGAAATCTTCAGGGCAGAATTTCCATATTTTTGAGACTTTGACTTCTGTAATGAGAACATTTTCTTCCCTCCTCAGCTAAGAAATGAAAACACATTCTCTATGATAGTTAGTCTCCAGGGCCCTGATTTTGTGCTATAAGAACAAAGATGCATCTCGGAAGGGTGGAGAACCAAATGGGCTGGCAGAGCAGACTTGCATGCTGGACCCCATCAGGGAGTGAATCACTTCCCCTCATGTGCAAAGGAAAAGAACTGCCGGCTTAAGGGGGAAGTCTGCTCCTTCCTGATTTGGAAAAAAACTAAAAAGAAAATGTGTTAGTGGGTTCTTGAGTGAAAACTAAGCAAATCATAATGTGCAGGGACACAGGAGGCCAAGCTGCTGCGGATGATAAAGTGGACCTTGTGTTGGGGTGGGCCCGGGAGACAGAAATGAAGGGCTCTGGAGCCCAGAGAGAGAAGTGGAGGAAGGGGAGGAGGTGCTCACAGCAGTAAAGGAACAAAGAGTAGGGTAGAGTGGAAAAGAACTGGCTTGGAGATTCCCTACAGCATAGCTTCCTCAGGGCACAGGCAAAATGCCTCACGTTTCAAGGTTCCGCTGTTTTCTTTTGCACTGCCCTGTAATCTTCCTCCGTGGTCTTGTGGTTACACGCACTGGCCTGGTGTGGCATGGGTACTTGGTGAGCTTAAGGTGCAGTTGTGCATGACAGGGAGGCCTTGGACCTCCACCTAGGGGCAGAGGCAGCAGGACATCGAGGAAGAGGCAACCTGTGAGTCCTTGGGACAGTGGGTAGCCTCAGGGTACAGTGTGTGGGTGGGGTCAGGAGAAGGGGAATCCCAGGACCCTGGAAGGGCCCAGGACCACACGCTAGGTTTACCCTCTTCTCTCCCCAGTTTGGCCTTTGAATCTGAGAAGGGCACCAAACCCAGCCCTTTGTTCCAAAATGACTCAAACTCACGCTGGACCCAGGATTGAAAGGGTCCCTAACAGGAATACTTCCCGAATGCTTCCAGGGGAAAGGGAGGCTCACTTGATCCCCCAAAACAGCTCATCCTTTTTTTTTAAAAAAAATAACATTTGGTTTTTCCTCCTTGTATTGTGGTAGAGTTAGCCTTCCTGTAATTTCTAACCATTGTGTTAATTCTGTGACTTGGATTTTCACAGTTTTAATCTGGTCCTTCATGAAAATTCCTAAAAACTGTTGGGACTGCTGGGTTATAAACTCCTGCAGGGACTTGTTTAGATTCCAGTGACACTAGTGCCCACTGCAGGGAAGGCATGGAGGCAGCTCTGATTTTGTGCTTTCCACAAGATTGAGCAAGGTCTCCAGCCCACATTGGTGCCTAAGAGAAAATACACACCATATGTAGGTGAAATGAGTCTTGGAGAAAGTCATCTATTCTCCCTCCAAATTCTTCCTTCTCAGATCAAGGGTCAGCAGACTTTTCATGCCAAGGCCAGATGGTAAATATTTGGGGTTTTGGAAGCCGTGTGTGGTTTCTGATGCTTGCTCTCCTCTAACACTTCTCTCACCGGCCCCGCACTGGATTTGTCCCATGACCTGTAGTTGGTCACTTTGTAGAACTCTGCTCCGCCTGGTCACCCTTGGACCTGTGTGCTCCCCAGCATGATGCTGCTCGCCCTGCTCATGGCCCACCTTCCTGCAGCGGGCTGAGGAGCAAGCCATCCTACTGGGACCGTTAGCGCCATCCTGAGGAAGCAGCATCTGTGCCCGGTGCCAGATGGGTGCTCGAGATAAGTCTGCAGCAAAGGATGGGGCCGTGGGGTCCTGATCAGTTCCCAGACAGGCCCACTGAGTGGTCTCCTTGGCTCCTTAGAGTGCCTTGGAGAGGGAGGCTCTGCTTTTAAGCCCCCTGTTGGGCAAAGTTCACAAAGATGACCTAAGACCACTTCTCAAGGTTGTACAACTTGGAAGAGTTGGTTTTGGTTTTTTCTCTTTTTGTCTGTTTGAGACAGGATCTCACTGTGTATCCCAAGCTGGCCTTGAGTGCACAGCAATCTTCCTGCCCCAGCCTCCAAAGTGTTGGCTTACACACCTGGCCAGAGAGAAGCATCTGAATGCAGTCTGCTGTGTGCAGAACTGAGGTCCTTGTTTCTCAGGCCTTCTGCCTGAGACATCCAGGGACTCCCTCAGTCAGGCGATTCACATGATGCCAAGCATGGCCATGCTCATCGAAGTACCAGTTCTCAGGAGGATGAGGCAGGAGGGCCACGAGCTCCAGAGTAGCTCAGCCAACTTAACAACTTAGCAAGACCTTGTCCCAAAGAGGGAAAGGATTGGGGTTTAGCTCAATGAGGAGGCCTTGAGATATAGTGACATCGTTAATGTTTAGCAAGGTATATGCATCTATCCCCTGGTAAACGGTTCCAGACCAGTGTGGGTTTGGCACTTATGTCTGTTTTTCTTTTATTTTGGTTTCTTAGTTTCTAGCTGTTACTTTTTACTTCTTTCTGACAGTGTAGTGTCTTCCTAAGTTTCAGCTTTGGCTAGGATATCAGAGCCCCTCGTCTACTGGACTATGTGCCTCTGAACAGTACTGTGATGACACAGTGAGTGAATCTTAGTAACACATGCTATGGTTTCCGTTTGGCTTCTTAGAATCTCTTTTTGCTGAAGTCCGGATCCCTTGACCTTCTCCCTTACTTCAAGTTTAAGAGATGGACGGTGTCCGGGTAACTAGGGGCACCATGAGTCCTCCAGTGTCAGCTAAGGAAGACGGACTGGGGCAGACTCTGTTAGCCGTCAATGGTCCTAGTTCTCTGCAGGGCTGTGGGGAGCGGTGCTCCTGGCGAGGGAGGGGTGGAGTGGAGGTTTCCTCCTCCAACCTATGCACCTGACAGGGTCTCACTGACTGTAGGCTCCTGTCACCCCTTCAGCGTTGGGGATCTGAAGCTCAGGTAGGAAGTTGTGGACAACTTCAAGCTGTGCATGTATGTGGGAAGAAGCAATCGGTCTTGCCTGGCAGACCCACTTGTTCACCTGAGCCCTGTAAAATGGAGCCCACATCGGCCCTTGGCCCGGGTGTCCTTTACTCTGTGCCAGCTCACACCTGGCCTGTCCCTTAGCCTTCGCTTTCTGCCCTCCCTCTATTATCCCATTCCTCCAGTGTCTCAGAAACTCTCCTCGCCCCAGGCTCCAGGCAGTGAATCTGAGCATGGCATTCCCTCTGCGCTTGGAGAAAGATCCCACTGCCCTTTCGTCTGTGCCTGGCCCTGCGGAGGGGGGGGGGGCTGCTGCAGTAGGGAGCCCGGCCCCAGCAGGTCAGCAGCTGGTCGGGGTCACAATTGCTTCATTCTTCTGGAACAGGAACCTCTGTCCTCAGAACCAGCAGCAGGTCTTTCTTCACATCTGGAAGAGTTCACAAGTGTTTGTCTGGGTGAAGGAGGCCCCTTGGGGGAGGGGTTCAAAGCATGACATCATCTCAGCCAGGCCCAGCTTCCTTTGGAGAGGGAAGAGGGTTGGGCCAGACAAAGCCAGATGGGATTCCCAGGAATTGAAGTATTTGAAGAGAGGAGGGTGGATTCGGGCAGAGAAGGGGGGATTCCTGGGGTGTCTTGGAACTGTGCCCTGACAACATGAACCTTCAATCCGGTGTCCGAAGGTTACTTCCAATGCCCCCATAATAAACTCCTATCTTGGAGTCAGACTGGAGTGGCAACTCTATCTCAAGATGGAAGTAGCCTAGGTTGACTTCTCCAAGTATTTTATTGTCATCAAGCCATCTCCCATCTAAGCCACATGGGAACTCACCCATCCTTTTAGATGGTTGTAGGGTACCCCGTTAGCCCCAGCAGCTCTGACCCAGCCTTCTCCCTGGTAACATCTACTCAAGATTAAGCTAAACCTCAGTGTCCGTTGCCCCTTGCCTGATTGACTTATGCCTTTCCCTCTTCCCCAACACCTTGGCGGCTTTGGTTCTTCATCTGTAAAGCAAAGACAGCGATGTCACGTCTTCCTCCTCCGCACCTGACATGACCTGTGATGTGACTACCGCACTCACCATTGGTGTCGGTTCCCTTGCAGCAGGTTGGGGAGGCAGGGCAGGTGCGGGCGAGTGAGACCCTGTCCTTACCAGGAAGGGGTGCCTTCTCCGTCTCAGGTTAATTGATGCTGAGGAAAATGAGGTCTCTTTCTGTGCTACTGTTAATGTGGAAAACCTGTGGAAATAACAGCCCTAGATGTCAGTGGAGAGAATTCAAAGACAAACCTGAGGGTGTCCTGGGACCCTGGGACCTTTCCTGGCAGATGGTACTGCAGGATCAACTCCAGATAACAAGTCCACCCATAGTTTCTTCAGGGCCCGATGCCAGAGCGCAACAGAGACACTGCTCCTCTTGCAGCCACAGTTACAGTCAGGCCAGTTCACTGATAAATGAGATACTTTCTACCTTCTTTCCACTTGGAAGGCCGGGTTTGAATTTGGGAGTTTTGTAGTCTTGGATTGCAGAGCACAGTGTGACTGACCTGAAAGAAACAGGTCCTGGCCCCAGCCTTCTGCCCTTTGATCTTTCCACCCTCAGCTGTGGTCTAGACCCTGGGAGATCTTGCATGGGTGCCTGGGACACCCCCGCTACACGCTTGAGTGCTGACCTTGCTCCCTGAAGGCAGCTGACCCCTGGCCACCATTGCGCCTTAGGACACATGCGCTGGGCTGCAGTTGGCTCCTGGGGGTTTGCTTTGGGAGGATGGGCTGGGAGAGAAGGTCCAGCCAGGTGCTGGCTATGAGAATAGAGCCATTTGAGTAAGAAGTTCCAGGACTTCTGGTCCCCACAGTGAGATCCGAAGACAAGGTCATCCTCACAGGAGGTAGGGAGGGAAGGCACAGGGTTGAGGTTTCTCCGGACTCTAAAGAGGTATGTGTGAGAAAGGGGAAGGGAATCGTGAGGCTCTCGAGACTGACTAGACCAGGAACATTCCACCGTAGTAATTTAGCATTTGTTACCTCATTGATTTTCCCAACAATCTGTGTAAGGTAGACAGAAAAGACCCTTATTTATGAGGTAAGTAAACTGAGGCACATGACATTAAATCACATAGTTACCGGAAGAGCTGAAACAATGCTACCTTCCCTCCACATTTGATGAGAAACCAGGCCTTGTGTTCTCTAGTCCTTCAGCAGGACTTGTGTAAGTCAAAGCTTGCTAAAAAGAAATCTCAGAAGTAAAAGGTACATGACTGCAATCCCAGCATTCAGGAGCCTGAGGCAGGAGGGTCACCACAAATTTGAGGCCAGCCTGGGCTACACAGTTCAAGGCCAGTCAGAACTGTATAGCAAGACCCTGTCTAAAAGTAAAAACAACTGAGATTGCTTGCTACAGCTGAGTGTATCCCACAAAAGGGGAAGAGAATGGGCTGGACATCATAAGAAAAGAATGAGGGGTTTGGAAATGAAAAGGATGCGGGAAGATCCATGTTTAGGATACTAAGTTACAGTGAGTGTGATTACTTCAAGAGTTAATCGGATGAAGAAGGACCAAAAAAAGAGACCTCAAAAGGAAACTAGAAACGCCCTTCCTTACCTTTTCAATCTTTGCAAAATTTATGCAAATGTAATTTTAAACTTTTAGTATTTTACTAAACACATTAAGAACATTGCCTCATATTTGCACTTTGCTATTTTTCATAGGTTTTTATTTGTGATGATTATGTAACGATTATAATACATTAGTGCACATATCATTTATCCTGTTACATTTCATTTTGTTGCTTATAACTTTTCCCTGCTTAAAAACAAACAAACAAGCAAACAAAACTACACCAGACACTTGTGTGCCTCTAATACTTTACCTTCCAATTTGCTTTGGAAAAACCCAGCAGTAGGAAATTAGTCCCCCATCCAGGAAGACGTTCCGGCTGCTGCTCTGTTGCTTGGCCCCAGGAAACGTTCTGCCTATGGTCGCAGGGCTGAATCCAGTGAGGCGGTGCTTCTCCAGGAAGATTTGCATCCTGACCTTCCTTCCTTGTTTTCCTGCAGCCTCTGGCTTCACCAATGGCAGCCTGACTACTGGAACCACTGAGAAGACCACCTTGAAAGTGTCCCCTTCACCTGTTACCACCAGTGTACCCCTCCAGCAAAGCACAGTACAAGTGACAACCGGAAGTACTACCCCGCAACATGACCCTGTGGAGGGCATGGGGACCACAAGCACCATCTCAGGTAAAGGCAGTGGTGCCTCAAGTCGTGAAGCGATGCTGCTGGTACCTGGGTGAAGCCTGGGGAGTGTCTGTGGGCTGCTCCCCTCCAGGGAGGGAAGCGTCCTGAGTAGTACTGTGAGCATTGTGCTGAGGTAGGTTTGAGGTGATGCCCCTGTAGGGACAGCTTCGTTAGGCCACTGATGCAGCAGCTGACCCTGGAGGGACTGTTTCCTGTACCTCTCCTCTCGGGCTTGGTGGTAATAAAATAAAGATCAGGTGTGGTCTCCATGGAGAGAGTTAGGGGCCCATCTTGGCTTCTCTAGGATAAAGTAGCAGCTGGGTCTCTTCAGAGTCGGGGTGGGGTGTGCCCTGTAGAATAAATTCTGGATCATAGCCATGGTTCCAAGAGCTGGCTTGAATGGACTCAGAAACTGTTAGCAACCCACACTTCCATTTCTGGGTAAGGTGTCCACACCCCCATCCTGAACAGAGGTGGTCTGTTCATGTGTGTGTTCATAGATTGATGTGCATGGGTTTGGGTCTATTTTAAGGGACTACAACCAACTTCTCTTCTACCTCGGGAACCATTCTGGTCCCTGAATCCACAAAGTCTTCCATCCCATCATGGACCTCTCTGAACACCACGGTGTTCACCACCACGGAGCTCACCACCCCAGAGAATGCTTCTGCTGCCAGTGTGACCTCGAGGCCCAGCACGCCACCCGTCAATGTTTCAGGGGACTCAGAGACCACCACCAGCCCTGTGATGACGTCCCCCCCACAGCTCTTCACATCCTCTTCTCCTGTCCCAAGCACCATTAAGGTGAGTGAAAGGGGCCTGGAATTCCCCTCACTTCAGCTGTGCAACCAAGCTCTCCCCACTGCTTCCCACCAGCCAGAGAGATTCAGGTCGCCTGGGGATCTGCATGGACACGCAGAAAGCCAGGCTGAGCTGTGCTTAGGGCATTGCAGTTTGGGGAAATAGAAAGTAAAAAGACAATCTCAGAGGTCACCCCGTCAGTCCTTTGTGGGTCCTTCCAGGACCATGGGTGTGGCTCTGACCATACACCATTGCCCTTTGGAAATCTGGAATCCATGCCCTATTTAATGGAACTGCCTCTCCCAAGGTGTTCAGGGCAAACAATTTCCTCCAAGGGAGAAAGTCTGGTGGGTGTGCCAGGCCTGGAGAGGCCTGGAGGACTTCATTGGCAGGGGCAAGAACTGGGCACCAGACATGGTGAGCTCAGCCTGCCCTCCTTGGCCTTGAGGTTGCAGCTGTCGACAGCCTGAGGGTGTGGAGTTTAAGGCCCAGTAAGGTTTCTGTTTTTAAAGAGCCAGCCTAGGAATCTAGAGGTGGTCTGGCCACGATGCCGGTTTGCGTAGATGGCCTTCCTGCCTGTATGTAGTTGCGTTGAGAGAAAACATCTATGACAGGAAAAGACTCTCCCACCTCTGCGTCATCCCAAGCCAGTGTTTACCGAGATTGCAAATAGTCACTTTTCTGCAAGTCCAGGCAAGTCACAAAGGGCTTGATTACTGGTGGGGATAGTGGAGGTGGGAGAAGGTATAGACAAGCTGAAATCCCTTGCCCAAAAGGCTCAGAGCCAGAAATGTTTTCAGCTGGGAGTTCTTAAAAATCTGAAATACTCCTAGACATATCGTGAAACATCTTGGGGAAGAGATTCAAGTCAAAACACAAGATTCACCTGTGTCGTATAGGACCCCTTCACGGGCTCAGCCTGGAGGTAACTTCATACAATGTTTTTCAGTAATTTGTGCAGAAACAAGGTTTTGTGGTGTGAGCTTCGCTACTCATGGCATCGTGTTGACTCTCATCGTGTTTGGAGTTTGGAACATTTCAGATTTTGGGTTTTGTAATTGAACATGCTCAGTTTTCTGGAAAGCCTCTAGTTCCCTAAAGCCTTTTAAAATGTCCCTTTCCTTAACACTTTTAAAGGGGGCCTCATAGAAATCAAACTGGAAAGGGCATGAGGAAAAAATGGAAGGGCAAAGATGGTCACGTGTGTTTGCTTTGTTTTTTGTTTTAATATAGGGAGAAATCAAGTGCACAGGAGTTAAAGAAGTGAAATTAACTCACAGTATCTGCCTGGAGCTAAACCAGACCTCCAGCTGTGTAAGTCACACCTCCCCTTCTCCCCTAACCCCTGGGCCATGCCTTGGCAGGGTCTGGAGCTCCCGTAGGGCAGGGTCTGGCTGCTTGCACTCAAGATCGTGTGCTTGCCAGGCGAGTACTTACACTGCTGAGCTAAATCCCCAGCCCTCGGCTGAGTCTCCAGCCTTCATGGCTGCTTCTAATTCTCAGTTGTGGAGTTCTTGGCCCCATCTGGTGGGCAAAAAAGGCAAATGCAATTTTAATTGTAGCGTTTTGATGCTGTCCTATTTACATTTGCTTTGATGTTAAGAGTGTCTTCACTCCCTGTGTATAAACCAGCCGGCTGCAACGTCAGTTCTTGTGTTACAGAGAATTAATTTCCTTGTAATGTTGTAGCAGGTCACAGTTTTATAGTTTGTTTTTATATGTTCTGATCATGTTCTTAAAATGCTTTTCCATACTTTTGTCTGTTTTAAATTTTAAAAAAACAAAAAACAAAAAAAACCCAAAACTTTTGCACTTTTACATGACAGTGCTTTTAATATCCAGCTGGGAAGGTCTTCCTCATTATACTGGAGAAAGGGCAAAGTATTTCTTAGCTCTTCTTTTAGAAAATCTTGGGTGATGTATCTGTCAAAATCACTGCCCCCCCCCTTCATGTATACTCATCTAACGTGTGGACACACCCGCACACACAGAAATCCACTGAAGTTTTTATGATCAGAACTACTTTAAAACTTGCAGTTTTCTAGAGGCTGAGACAGGAGGATAGTTGTAAGTTCAAGACCAGCCTGAGCTACAAAGTGAGCTCAAGGCCAGCCTGAACTGCATAGTGAGATCCTGCCTCAAAATAAATAAATAAACAAATAATAAAAAAAAAATCCTTCACTTTTTTTCTAGAGTTATTTTGTAGTTCTCCTTCATAATTTTTAGTTTTTCAAATGTTTTCCCAAACTGAGTGTGGTGGCACACCTGTGATCCCAGCATCCTGGGAGGCTGAGGCAGGAGGATTGCTGTGCGTTTGAGCACCACAAGTGAGTTCCAGGTCAGCTTGGACTACATAGGGAGACCCTGTCTCAAAAAAAGAAAGAGAAAAGAAAATGTCACACTCTGTTGGCGCCTGTTTTCTTTTGGGAGTACTAGTGATGGAACCCAATGCTCCATGGGTGCTAGATGAGTACTGTACACTGAGCTAAGTCCTCAGCCTCCTCCTTTCCTCTAAGTTGGAATCCAGGCTCTTCTCACAGAGTTTTACCCCAGCCTTTTTTTTAATCTTTTGTGCAGCAGGCTCTTGCTGAGTCAGTATGGTTTGAATTTTCGGTCCTCCTGTCTCAGCCTCCCAAAGCTGAGATTATGGGCATGTGGCAGCACCCCTGGATCAGATTTGAAGGGTTTTTAAGGTTTTTTTTAATAGCACAGTTACCCTACTATATACTCTAATTAATTGCTGCCGCGATGTTAGAAAGTTACAGAGCTTTGAATAGTTACCTAGGATTTGTCCGTTTTCTTGAACTTGCTGATTAATTTCCGAAGCTGTTTAGTTGGTTCTTTTTCACATTTGAGGTGAACTACGGGGTCTCCCACTCAGCATGCTGCTCTTCTCCCTCTGGTGTTCCCACCTGGAGTTCCTGCTTCCTGTCGAGGACGTGGGTGGCAGGGAGTTGGTGGAGACAGTGGGCCTCCTTGCAGCTTCACTAAGGCCAGCATCCCGACTAGGCTGGGGAGGGCGTGGTGCTAATTCCTTGCAGAAGAGAACATTTTCTTAGCAGTTGGAGCCCACTTACGGAAAGCACAGATTGCAAAGGCTGTAGTCCATAGAGGGCTTGAGTTACTTATTGTGGCTGTTCCAAGGCCTGCTAGCTCACCTGTGACTATTAATTGAGTCTCTCTGACTTATAAATCGTGTCAAATTATACCAAAAGAAATCACTTACTCAGACATTAAACAACAACCAAAATCGATCTCGGTATCAAAAACAAAAACCAACAACAAAAAACTGTTCAACAAACAACATTGTTCAACAACAAAAATGTCCAGAAACAGCCAAAAAAGTTCACAGAGCAGAATAACTCAGTGCATTGTGAGAAACAATTAAACGTGAGTATACTGTGTAGAAGCAACCGCCAGAGTGTTTCTGATGCTGATTTTCAATCCCACTCATTGAGAAAAAATTGTCCAAGTCTTTGTTTATTAGAATGAAAGAAAATAGCCATCTCTGCCCACTGTCATCTTGAACATTGTTTTCCTGAGTGTCACGCAGGTCTGTCTGTGCTGGATGGCTCCTTCTTGGTGACCAGTGGTGCATCCCAAGTGTCTCTTCAAAATTTGCCTTGAACCAGGGACACTGTGTAAGACCAGTTAACTCCTCTTCCTGTGCTCCAGTCTCCTCCCCATTGTGGTTTTCACTCTCCAGTTTGCGATGGTCACAGCTGAGAAGGCTCTGCAGGTTCCCCGGAGACTTGGGGAGTGGGGTTTGGAAAGAGAAGGGCTCCTCTCCGTCCAGGGCTAATCAGTGTTGCCTGGGCAGCGCGTGTGTGGTGCTCCTGCCCTGCCCTGCCCTGCCCTGCCCCTTTCTTCCTGAGAGCGCCTTTCTCCAGCTCCCAACCCCATGTGCCTCCTACTATTTCCCATGCTGTTTTCCTCCGTCAGAAGTTCTGGGTCCAGAATGTCTAGCCACGGCTCCCACTTGCATCCCAGATTCCTGTCTGTGGGTCCTTCCTACTCCCTACTGTTCTGATTGTCCCTCAGGTTACGATAGCATGTCCGTCTCTAAGACTGTGATAAGGAGTCCTGTGCCTCCTGATTTTCCACAGATGCATTTATTCTCCTGGTGTCAGAGAGTCTTGAGGTCTCGGTTCTACCCATGGGATACTTGGGCCCTATCCACAGCTTAATGAGGAGCATAAACAATTACACAAATAACGTAGGTATCCACCTGCATCTTGTCCAACCTGGCACTCTGCAAAACGGCTTCTCAGCTTTCCAAAACCCCCTTCTGCACTAGTGATTTCTAACAACCAATATGTTTGCCCTTCCTGTGTAGGTTATAGTCTTAGTTGCATTGCTGAGACAGAATACCTGGAACCTGAGGTTAATTTCAGCCCGTAGTCTGCTGGCTGCAAGGCAGGGTGGCATGGCAGAGGGGCATCACAGAGGAGAGGCAGTTCATGGTTGGCAGAAGGCAGGAGGCAGCAAAGCAGCAAAGTACAGAGGAAGCAAGCAGCAAAGTGCAAGCAACAACGGCAGCAGCCCCTGTTCTGTGTCTTACAGTTTATCCAGGCTACCTGTTTGGGTGGGTAACAGTCACACCAAGGGAGGGGCAGCCTTCATCCTAGTATCACACTGTGAATCCATCCTAACGTGGCATCCTTGATCCCAGCATCACACTGTCTAGATCCAGCCACCTCCAAAAAGCCTCACCTATACAGCATGGGGCTTTGGAGGGACGTCTAGACACAAGCCATAACAGTTACTGAGACCCATCTTCTGTGCATGAGTTCTGTAGACTCTGACCACCACCACCCCCCCGCCCTTATTAGCAGAGTCTCCCCCAAGTCTTTATTTTTGTCCTCTCAGTTCTAGTGTCTGCTTAATATAGATTTTGTGGTCATGGTTCCCCAAATAGTTTCTGAACTGTGAAATGACTTTATTTTTATGCTATGCACCTTTGTTTGGGGAAGTTCACCCAAATATAGTTTTTGGATTGCGGCAAAATACACCTCACATAAAATACATCACCTAAACTTTGAAAGCATGCAATTCTTGGTGTTACGTACACTCAGCCTGGTTATGCAGCCTATCTCCAGAACTCTGCATCTTCCGTAACTGAAAGTCCTCACCCATGCACAGCTCCCTACTCCCCCAGCTCCTGAAAGCCTCTGTTCTCCTTCCTGTGTCTGTGAACTTGGTTCTCCATGCGCCTTGTGTAAGTGGAATCAAATGGTGCTCATCTTTTTGTAACTGGTTTCTTCCACTTAGTATCATGTTCTCAAGATTGATCCGTGGGTAGCGGACATCATCAGTGCCTTTCTTTTTGAAGTGTTGCATATATGTCATTTATGGTGTGGGCACACAATATGTTGTATATATATTGATTGTATGTGCATCTTGTTTATCCTTTCATGCACTGATAGACTTTGGTTTTTTCACGTTTTGGGTATTTTGCAAATGATACAGCCATACACATGGGTATGCAAATACCTTTTTCAACACCCTAATTACAGTTCTTTTGGTTGTGTATCCTGAAGGAGCGTTGCTGGATCATATGGTAACTCTGTATTTGACTTTTGAGGAAATAGCACACTGGTTTTCTGAGTAGCTATACCATTGTTCATTTCCATCAATGGTATGCAAGGGCTCACTTTCCCCATATCCTCCTCAACACTGTTATATTCTGTTTTTTGGGGATTTTTCCCCGTTTTTGGAAATAGCCATTCTAATGGCTGTGAAGTGATATCTAAGTGAGGTTTCCATTTCTGATTCCCTGATGCTTAGTGACATCGAGCATATTTTCATGGGCTTTTTGGCCATTTGTAAACCTTCTTTGGAGAAATGTCAATTAAATGCTATGCCCACAAAGTTTGTTTTTTAAAATTCTCTTTATCGCCACATCTGTGTTCATGCAGTTTCCATGTACCCAGTTAGCTCTCGGTACTGTTCTGTCACGGTGACTTCATTGGAGCTGGGCTGCCTTCACCCCCGGCAGAAACTAAAGGTCAGTCCCTGCGCAGACAGCATGAATTACAGATGCGGATTTATGAGGACAGTGCCTCTGCTAGAGGAGCCAAAGAGCTGGGGACTCTGGAGCCCCCTGCCCTGGGGCAGCAACCCTCTTGCAGTGTGAATGGTAGCAGGTCCCTTAATTATTCCCATCCCAACATAAAACTGTGGTTTTAATGCGGATTGTCACTCTCAAACAGCAAGGCAGTCAGGACTTGGGAAGAGATGGCCAGTAGGAGACGTTCAGAAGCCTGGCATTAGAAAATATTTTAAAGGTCATTAAGAAAAATGCCTGGCCTGCCCCAGCCCAGTGCCTTGTGCAAGCAGGAGGCACTTCACCAGGTTGGGGGACTTTGCAGAGTTGGAGGAAACTTCTGGAAAGGTTGGCTGGTTTCATTGTTTTTGCAAGTGAGGAGCTGCAGTTAGGGGCTTGTAAACCTGATTCTCATGATGAAGGTGGCGCAGCTGTGGCTTCCTGCTGCCCACTCTCCAGTGCTGTTTGCCCGCAGCATCCCTGAGGGAGGGTGTTGGTTCCCAGCATCCGGAGAAGCACTGTGCTTTGTTCAGGATCCACCTGCTCCTCGTGGCCCCAGCACAATTCATCCAGGCCTTTGGACTCCAGAGTGGGAGGTGGGCTGCTTCTGTGACTTCCTTGAATGTAGTCCAAGGGGTGGAGCAGCCCTGTGAGGAGGACACCTACTCGGGTTGTCATGTTAGACCACAGTTCTCTGAGAGCTTTTGTTTGTTTGGTGCTGTGATGAGAGTCAAGTTTGGAATTAAAGTTACATGATGAGCTCCCTTCCTCCTCAAGCCCACGCTTACAGCCTAGTCAGAGAAAAACAGCAATAGCAGTACTGCAGAATATGATAAAAATATGAATTCTAAATGGCATGGTGGCACCCACCCGTAATTCCAGCGTGCTGGCAGGCTGAAGCAAGAGGATTACATGCTTGGGCCCAGTCCGGGCAACTTAGCAACTTGGCAAAACCTTTCTTAGAATAAAGAATAAAAAGAGCTAAGGATGCAGCTCAGTGCAAAGGCCCTAGGTTCAGTCCTCAGTATTAGATGACCTAGATGGTGGTCAACGGTACTGCTATTATCAATAATAGGAGTAGCTGTCATTTACCTAGTGCCCTCCAGATTCCGAACACAATAGACATGTTTCATTCAATTTCTCTGTAGTCACCACAATCCAGGGTACAGTTGAGGAGGAGCTGGATTCTTAAGACTAGTTGCCTGACTTGCGAAGATTCAGGTAAATAGCAGAGCAAGGGTTGGTGCTCAGTCTGCTTGAAGCAGACAAGTCTGGCCCCTGAGGAGGCAGGGTTTGCACTGAGCTGCCAAGGAGAAGGTGCTGTGGGCATCTTCTGCTTTCTGGTCAGCAGGTGGGCCCCCGCTGTCCCTGTCACTCCTCTGGTCTGGGGTTCTCGGGGTCCTCTCTACTAGCTTCGCCTACTCCTCCAGCCCACCTTGAGGTGTTTCTGCTGACTCCAAGCCAGACCTGTCCTCAGCCTCCTGTGTCCAGAACCCTTCAGCAGTGAACCTTTCCCACCACTCAGACCCTGTAAATAGTCTCATGTTTTCATTTCTTCATCTGCAAAATAACCAGAAAAATAGCGCCCATCTAGCAGAGTCCAAAGGGATCAGTGTCTGAAAAACACTATGGACAGAGCCCTAGACATCATAAGGAGAAATAATTTTTTAAAAATTATTGGGCTGGGTGTTTAGCTCAGTGGCATAAGTGCTTGCCTGGCGAACATGAAGTCATGGTCTTGAGTTCGATCCCCGGTACCAAAAGAAAAAAAAAATTGTTGTTGAGGTCTGTGGCTGGCGATCCACCTGCCTTGGCCTCCTAAGTGCTGGATCACAGGTGTGAACAGCCACACCTGGCCACCACGCTGGGCTACAGCATTTATTTTTAACTGCTATGCATGTGAAATGAGAGTTCTGATCATATGAAATCAGTTACTCTTCTCACTCCCATCCCTACCTCTGTGTGTGCGTGTGTACACACACACACACACACACACACACACACACACACACAAAACTTTCCTCACAGGGCCTTCGATATTCAGGGCATGTCAGATGGCAGTGTGGAGCCACAGCTGATCAGCACTGGGCATCAGAAAGTTGCTGTTCTCTGTTTGGCTGATGTAGATCTGTCAGGTGCCCTGTCCCTCTGTCTGAGATGCAGACACATTTTACTCACTCATGGGAGGAAACCCAGAGTCACTTCGTGGACAACTCCCCACCCAGGCCTGGTGGCAAGAGAGTGTTTCATTCAGGGCAGGGGTGTGGGGTTTGTCTAGGGGAAGCCTCTCGGGAGGCCACCCTGATACTCAGGATAGGAGACTGCTCATGTCCAGTGTGGTGTCCACACCACCAACCACAGAGGCTGCTAAGGAGGAAAAATTTTCTAGAAGCTGGGCCTCTACACCAGACTGGGAAACTAGAACTAGTGCTTTTCTAAGGTGATGCTTTAGGCCCCCCGAGCATTCATTTCTCCACGTCCTGGTCTTTTATGGGGGTGAAGCCTCTGTTAGACTTGCGCTCTCTGACCTGGACTGGTCAGCTGTGCTCTTCCAGACTCTTCTAAGCCCAGTTATTTTCCCTCAGATTTTTCCTCACATCCCAGCAGGGGCCTGAGACCAATCTTGACCTTGCCTTGCCCAGGAACAAAGGAACCTGGGTTTTCCTCCCTTGGGTCTCAGGAGTGGGAAAATACCCAGGCTCCTTTCCAACAGGGAGAGTCTCTGGCACTGCCATAGGCCACGAACGTGGAGGCCCAGGTTCTCTGACTGTCACACACCCAGCAGTTTCCCCTACCGGAAAGTTGTCAGAGCCCTCGGCATTTCCTCCTCTGCCACCTGCCCTCAGGACAGGAGAACTTCAGGGAGGCCACCCCCACATTGCAGCCTGCTCCAAGAAGGCCTGGGAAGAGGGAACAGAGTTTTAAAGGGCATAGCCAGTGCCCTGAGGCAACCTTTCCTAGAAGTCACTTGTTGAGTACTCTAGTGATCTTCATTTTGAGTTCCGGGTCCTATGGACCAGTCAGAAACTTGGAGAAAGATCTGTGAATTTCAGTAAACTGGGCTTCCTGTTTTGAGTAGAACAGGATAAGGGAGGACCAAACAAGAACATCATGGTGCTGTGAGCAGGGCTCTTTGTGGGCCCCCCTGGAGAGTAGGAGGGAAGAAGTCTCTTGAGCCTGCATGCATAGATGTGTTCTCCACTCACCTCCTTGGTTCTTCTGCTAGTATTTGAGGCTGTTTAACCTTGAAGCAAAATATTTCATTATTTTTGCTTCATTGCTATTTTCTGTGATGGCAGTTGAATTCAGTTTGCATGGCATACCTGCACATGGCAACCCTTAAATAAGATGAGGTTGCTGGGTGTGTTCGCACACCTGCACAGCTGGGGCAGAAAGGATCACAAGTTCAAGCCCAGCCTGGGCTATGTGGCAACTGTGAAAATAAAAAATGGATTGAGATGTAGCTCAGTGGGAAGGCTCTGAGTTCAATTCTTAGTACTATAAAGAAAGAGAGTGGCAGGGAGAGAGAAAGAGAGAGGGAGAGAGAGAGGAAGGAGAAGGAGGGGGGAGGAAGGGAAAGAATGAAAGAAAGAAGCTGAAGATACATCAGTGGCATAAATGCCTGCCTGCAAGCTCAAGGTTACAACTTTGATTCCTTGTACCAAAAAAAAAAAAAAAAAAGGAAAAAAAGACAGTGTTTCCTCAGTTTGTCCCCTGATGTCTTCAATACTGGTGGATACATGATTGGGCACTGGGAAATGTTTCAGTTACTGTAGTTTGGCACGTGTACAGTTGGCAGTACTGTACCACCACCCCACTCCCCGCTAGGAATTTTAGACAAAAGGCTCTTACCTAAGGAGGGGATAGAAATGAGATTTCAGTGAAAATTTTTATCTGAGACTTCGGATACCAGCAATTATTTTCTCTCTCTTCGCAGGAGGACTTTAAGAAAAACTCAGGAGAAGACCTGATCCAGATCCTGTGTGGGAAGGAGGAGGCTGCCCCTGCCGCTGGGGCTGACACATGCTCCCTGCTCCTCACCCAGTCTGAGGTTAAACCGCAGTGTCTGCTGGTGGTCTTCGCCAACAGCACAGGTACCGGCCACCCGCATGGGCTGCTAGGGAATGTGTAGGGCTGCGGTCAGATAGGAAATGAGATGAGAAGGTTCCTGGTGGAGACTCCACATCACAGTTCTAGAGACCACAGGCGGTGGGAAAAGGACCTGGGTGACAGAGACCACCCTCATCAGGAGAGCATCCTCTAGAACGGTGTGAGAGGACAGAGGAGGATGAGCTCATTTAGCTTTAGCAATCTGTGTTTCTAATTCTAGAACTTTCCAGGAAAATCAGTCTTTTGAAGAAGCACGAGTCTGACCTGGAAAAGGTAAAGTCTCTAAGGTGGTGGGTCTCTGAGGGAGCACTGTGTCAGGTGTGTTCACAGAGCAGGGAGGAAGTGATGCTCTCCCCTAGTCCTTCACTTCCTGTCTCTCTGTCTTTCTATTGACAGTCTTCATCTTCCTGGGTTTGAGCCAGAACTTTTACAGTGCAGCTCAATTAAGAGATGTGCATTTTAATTCTGGTACAGAAATACGTGCGGTCAATGTCTTCTTTGGTCCGCTCACTGTTGAGTTGTATACTGGGATCTAAAATGGGCTGAGATACTCTTTGAGAACTCTTCCCCTGTGTGACTAGCTGCCTTCTCTGTGTCTTCTCAAGCTGGGGATCCACAGTTTCAGGGAACAAGATGTTGGGAGCCACCAAAGCTATTCCCGAAAGACTCTGATTGCAGTGATCACCTCAGGAATTCTGCTGGCCATCCTGGGCACCACTGGCTATTTCCTGATGAACCGCCGCAGTTGGAGCCCCGCAGGAGAAAGGCTGGTCAGTGCTGGGGCCTCGGGCAAAGGGAACAAGAGGGAGGTTTGTGGATGTCATAGCAGGAAGAAATAACCAGAAAAAGCATTTACATTCCCTGATGTAGAGAATGGATACATGCAGACTCATATCCACGGATACACGAGGCGGGGCAACTGGGGTCTACCGACACTCACTGTCATGACAGATGCTTCATCTCATCTTCTTACTATGTTCTTTGGGATAGTTTAGTTGGTTACAACCAGAACCAGCTGCTAGGTCAGCCACGCCTATTTGGAAGCTCATTAAATGTCCGGTGTATGCCACTTGCATAGGGGACATAGGGAAGGAAAATCTGCTCTCACTGTTCTGAATGAGGGAGGACAAGGCTGACATTTGGCTCCTGGCCTCTGGGTTTTAAGCTGCTCTGGGGAGGTCACTCCACCGTGGGACTGCAGTGTTCTCATGGGAGCTGGCTGCTGAGCTGCGCTGACCCCGTGGGGTGCCTCTATTCTCTATCCTTTCTCCTCTAGGAGCTGGAACCCTGACCACTCGCTCTCCAGGAAGAAAGGAGACTGCACAGACAGCCGCACCCCTTCCCCTCTTCTGGTCCCTCCCCACTCATGGTGCCTCACACCCCTGCTTAACAGATAATGCTCCTTTATTTATACACTGTCTAGGGTGAAGACCCTTACTGCACGGAGAACAGTGGAGGCCAGGGGTATAGCTCAGGCCCTGGGGCCTCCTCTGAGGCTCAGGGAAAGGCCAGTGTGAACCGAGGGGCTCAGGAGAACGGGACCGGCCAGGCCACCTCCAGAAACGGCCATTCAGCAAGACAACATGTGGCTGATACCGAATTGTGACTTGGCTGGGTGGGGCAAGACAGGGGGTGTCCAAGAAAGCAACCCCTCCCCGCCTCTGACTGTGAGCTGCCTCCATGATGGAGGTGACATCCCTCATGTCCTACCTTCTCCCCCTGTGCACACCCCAGATGCTGCCCCTGGGGCCTGCCACCTCACAGGGAGGCACGTAGACCCCAGCCCTCTGTGCCTTCAGCTCTCCAAACCCAGACTCTGGGCTCCTTTAGGTTCAGGTGTGGGGAAAAGCTAGGGTCTAGAGGAGCTGCGAGCGAGGCTGTGGGCCCAGCAGTTGCTGTGTGGGACTCGCCCCCTTCTTCCCTCCTCAGTGCAGAGGGGAAGGGTGGCCCTTCCTGCACTACACCATTCTCCCAGGAGGCTTTTGCTTTATTGTTCTTTTTTCTATTTTCTTTCTCTGCTTTAGGGAAACCAAAGTAATGCCTTGAGCTTGCTCCCCTCCAATAATGTAGCCAGAAAATTTCCCATGTCCCTCCTCCAAGACACTGCAAATCTTGTCACCAGCTCCCCACGTGCTGTCCAGATTCCACTGAGCGCCATTCTTGCTTGGTCCCGTGCCTACAGAGGCCGGCGCAGCATTCAGGCTGGAGCCTGGAGTTGCACTCCACATGTTAGAACAAACCACTAAGTCCTGGTCTCTGGGCCACACAGATTGTCCTTGGGTCTGAGAGGACAGGATCATGGGACAGGATCTTTGAGCAGAGCCTCCTGCCTGGTGCTCTTCTGAGATGCCCTCTTGCACTAAGGCTGGGTCCTGGCCCATTCCTCTGACCCCCATGGTCCGCCTGTTTTTCCCCTTCTCCCAGTAGAGCGGAGGCCTCAGAGTCTCCTGGTAGACCCTTCTGTCTCTGCCTTCCCAACATGAACGCCTGCATTGCGCTGCACCCCATGTGGTCACAACCCCAGGACATCTCCCAGGGACCACATGCTGCCTCCTCTGGGGGTGATTTAGGCCTTGTCATTTTTCCAGAGAGGTGAGCAGAGGTCCTGGTTTCAGTGACGGTTGGAAATTGAAATTTCCAGAAATGAGAAGATTGTGGGCTTTTTTTTCTAAATAAAAAATGGATGTGTGTAAATATTGTAATTAAAGTGATACCGAATAAAGTGATACCAAAACCTGTATTCTGTGGCTGGCCTGGGTGTGCTGGACCGAGTGGCTTCCCATCCGATGCAGCTGGACTGCACAGAAACTTGCTGGGAAGGGGATGGCAGGGGAGAGGTTGGGACATCAGGCGTGATCATCACATGCAGGATGCTGAGGACCTGTGGCTAAGTAGACCAACTGTTCCCCTCAGAGGGGCAAGGGAGTGGGGTGGTGACAGGGAATCCAGCTGTTTCTGCTGCCAGAGATGAAGGCTCAAATACTAGAGCAGAGCTCAGGATGGGGATGCTGAGGACTTTGGAACCTCCTTCTGAGAAAACGGTGAACCCCACTGTTTAACTATCCCCTGCCCCAGGTCAGAACAGAAAGAGTGAAGGCCTGTCCTCTGTTGGGGACAGTCCGAGAGAGCTGGCTGCCAACCCGAGGAGTTGCCTCCCACCCCCAGCACCCACAGCATCTGTAAGCACTCTCCTCCCCCAGCCTCCAGAT
>PVLA01015607.1:0-24504 GCA_004027455.1 Hydrochoerus hydrochaeris
CACAGTTCTCAGAGAAAGATATACAAATGGCAAATAAATACATGAAGAAATGTTCACCATCACTGGTCATTCGAGAAATGCAAATTAAAACAGCATTGAGATTCCACCTTACTCCAGAAAGAATAGCTGCCATCAAGAAATCAACTGATAACAAATGTTGGCGAGGCTGCGGGGAAAAAGGAACACTGCTCCACTGTTGCAGGGAATGTAGACTGGTGCAACCATTATGGAAATCCATATGGAGAATTCTCAGAAGACTAGGATTGGAAGTCCCATTCAATCCAGCTATCCCCCTCCTGGGTATTTTCCCTGAAGAACTGAAAAGTTCATATCACAGTGATATATGTGCATCCATGTTCATAGCCACATAATTTGTGATAGCTAAATCCTGGAAACAACCAAGATGCCCATCATCTGCAGAGTGGATGAAAAAGATATGGCATTTTTATACAATGGAATATTACTCAGCTATAAAAAGGATGATGTTCAGGCCTTCATAGGTAAATGGAGACAACTTGAGACTATCCTCATTAGTGAAATAAATAAGAATCATATTTATAAATATCATACTGTGTCGCTCGTGTAAAAAGTAAATAAGAACTACAAGTGTAATAAAACCAAAATGTGTAATTGCTATTGTAAAAAAGAGAAGAAAAGAAAGTGCTCTAAGGGATATAACTTCATGTATGTTTGAGTGTGTAAAATAGATGACCATATTGCTGAATCTTTGCTGGATCTTTGAGCAGAACTGTTTGTAATCTGACTGTTTGAATATTTACTATGTACCCTTTAACTTTGTAACTTGAACAACTACATCCAGGATGACAGTATGTAATTTATAAATTACTGATTTCTTAGTGGGACTTTTTCTCATTTTCCTTTTTCTTTCTTTCTTTCTTTTAGAATTCTGTATTGTTGCTACCCTTTTTTTTGCTTTTTTCCCCTTCTCTTTAAATAAAATATTAAAAATGTATAATTGCTATTGTAAAAAAAGAGGAAATAGAAAGTGCTATAAAAGATATAGCTGGATGTATATCTAGGTGTATGGGATTGATAACTATATTTCTAGGTTCTTGTTGGATTGTTGAACAGATCTGTTTGCACTCTCACTGCTTGAGTTTCCACTTTGTGTGCTTTAATTTTGTAACTTGAATAAAAGAACAATATGTAATTTATCAACTAGTGATTTCTTACTATCTTCTTTTCTTGAAATTCTGTAATATTTCTACCTTTTTCCTGTTTTTTTTCTCTTTAAATTAAAAAAAATGTAAACATGATGACAAGAAGTCTTAGGTTCAGGAAGCTACAGTAGTTGTGCTTTCAGAGACCAAGGGTAAATTCTTGCCTCTGAGTCTTGTAATGAAAACTTCAAGGTCCTGAGAAGAGGGATTTTCTTCTGGGTTTTTCCACAGTGCCATCATCACATTTCTGCTCCTCAGGATGCATAAATTAGGGGATTCAAAATAGGGGTG
The DNA here is from genome assembly GCA_004027455.1 of Hydrochoerus hydrochaeris. Lineage (NCBI taxonomy): Eukaryota > Metazoa > Chordata > Mammalia > Rodentia > Hydrochaeridae > Hydrochoerus > Hydrochoerus hydrochaeris. The sequence continues at coordinate 1,473 of PVLA01015607.1, forward strand.
ACCACCATCTACTTTAGTAGGAACACTTTGTCTCTTCCATTTAAGTGGGATGATGGATGTAATTTTAAAATCTATTTTTAAAAAAATCTGTGTTCATCAGTGAGAACTTAGTAGAGTGATGATTATGTATGGAAGAAACTGACTGAATGGGGTTTAAGTTCTAAAATTTCTCCTATAAGTTATTAACAAATCCTCTGGAGGTTGTCAGCATATATTCTTAGCAGCACCCCTGAAAAAGATGCAATGATGAAATTGCTGAAGTATATATTTTTTAAGTTTATAGATTATTTTAAGAAGAAAAATGTCAAAATAAAAATAACAATAAGACAGAGTTTCAAAACAGGTTACTAAGAAAGTAACTGTAATTAATACATTGTATATTGTTATCTTCATAGTAGTTATTCAATGCACAAGATAGAGGCATGAAATATTATCCAAACAATATTAGCACAAATCTTTCTTTTCAATAAACTAAGAGAAACTAGCCCTAAACACGGACTATTAGCATAGTGATGAAAAAATATAATAGTAAAGACAAACTCAGCAAAACCAAGAATAATGTGGTTCAAGTGTTCATCTTTGATCATATGGCTTGATTTATAATGATTTATTCATTTCAGAATATCTAACAGACTTATGCTCAAGAAGAGTGTCTACTCCCTTGGGGAAGTATCAGAACCTGTGTGGGCTTTTACAGTTCTATTCTCTAGCTTATTTGCCTTGCTCATTATTTAATCAAGTTAGTCTTGAGAAACATTGTTGATTGGAGTGGCATATGTGTACAGTGTGAGTGAAATAAGAAAAGGAAGAAAACTAATCATTCAGAGGAATTTGTAGATTTCATGTCCACTTAGATATACTATGATCATTTAACAGTATGTACCTTGAAATCAGATATCTGGGTTCAAATCCTGGCTCTGTTACTAAATATCTATATAACCATTGGTAAGTAATTAGCTTTTCTGAGCCTCTAACTTTTCTTTGTATAATGAAAAAAATGAAATATTTACCTCTAAGGAATAGGTTCAATCTTGCTAAAGATAACAACTGTCTAAGAATAAGGACGAGAACAAGAGATTATGTTGGTACTCCCTTTGATAAGGTGAGGAAATTTTAGCTCAGTAAACTCATTTAATTTTTCCTAAATTGGGAATCTATCAAATAGTACACATAAAACACACCAGAATACTGATAGTTGTGCATTATCTCATCAAAACCTAAATTTGCCCTGTATGAGAGTTATTATGTCCAAAGTGCTAACTTCACATTGTGAAAACAAATACATGAAATAATTGACTTGGAGAAAAGTTTAATTCTGGCTCATGCTTGTGGAGGTTTCAGTCCATGGTTGATTGGGCCTGATTGTTCCTGTTGCGTTTGGGACCATGGTAAGGTGGCATATTATGGCAAGGTGAGCATGGTGGAGAAAAACTGCTTATTTCAGGGCCAGGACACAAGAAAGAAAAAGGAAGAGCACACCCTTCATTACTTAAAACTTCTCAGTGAGCCTCACCTCCAAGTTTCCACCATCCTCCAATAGGATCAAACTGGGAACTAAACCTTTAGCACATGGATCTTTGGGCATTATCTCACTGAACACTCTGGCCCCTAACTATAGCACTCATCTTATTGAAAAATGAAATAACTGACCTCAAAAGAAGCCCAGGTGCAGTTAAAATCTTGGCAATTGAGATCTTAACTTCTCTGTTAATCTACCTCTAATGAGGCCAGTACTTCTAGTTTATGCACTCCATATTCATTGAGTATTTGATCCATTCTGCTAGTCTGTTTCTTTTGGTTGGTGAATTCAAATCAATAAGTTAATAGTTACAACTGATATACATTGACTTATCATTGTCATCTTATTTTCCTGCTGTTGGTCCCCTTTTTCTTTCCCTCTGTTTGTTTGCCTTTTCTTGTGAATTCATTCTGTTTGGGTTCATGGAGTTTTAGTCCTTGTTTTCTCTTTCTAGAATATCCTACAGAACATTTTAGAGTACTGATTTGATATTCGTGAATTTCCTCAGGTGTTCTTTGTCATGAAAGTATCTGATTTCTCAATCAATTTTGAAAGATAGTTTTGTAGGGCACATCAGTCAGGGTTGGAGATTGTTTTCCTTCAGGGCTTGAAATAAGTCACCCCAAGCTTTCTTTGATTGAAGTGTGTTAAGAAGTTGGCTGTGATTCTGATGGGCTTTCCTTCCTAAGTGATTTGCTTATTTCTCTAACTGCTTTTAATGTTCTGTTTTTGTGTTGAATTTCTGAAATCTTGCTGTAGATTTTTTGATCATGGTTAGTTGGAGTTTTTATGCATCACTTATCCATATGTTAAGTGCCACAGACATTTTCTGCTCTGATTTCTATGAAGTTTTTTTTGTCATTTGTGCTATCTCCTGATTTTTCATTAACTCCCATCAATAATATGTTATTCTTCTTTGTATCATCTTCTAAACAAGGGATGTTGGAAACTTTTTCCCTCCTAAACCTCCCTTTGTTCCTAAAGCTATTTAATAATTTATCCTAGAAACTCTCACTAGTCAGATGTTAGCCTATAGAAATATTGTTATGTGTGTATTGATTAATATTGATTATTAAGATATGTATGTATATATCTAAAGATCCTTCATGAATACCAGTTGCTAATAAGTAAAAATGGCTACAATCTAAACTATTGCCAGCCAAAAAATGCAGAAAGATATTATAATTTATCTCATAGAGTACTACCTTATACAATAGATTCAAAGAATCAAGCGAATCTCTATTGCTGTGTTAAAAATACCATTAAGTAGAAACATCAAGATGTGAACAAAATGTAAATGTAGGATTCTATTACATTAATCATTATGTGCTACAAAAACGTACTAATTAAAAAACATATAAAAACAATAAAACAAAATCTGAAAACATTTTAAAACTGTACAGGGCCTGGGAATGTAGCTCAGTGGTAGACTGCTTGCCTAACATACACAAGGCCCTGAGTTCAATCTCCAGCACACACACACAAAATGTACATGTACCAATTCCCTACAGTGAATGAAATCATTATGTATTGCAAAGATGTACTAATAAAAGTAAAAAAATTTGTAAAAGAAATGTGCATGGTCACTGGTGAAGAATGAAAGTGAAAGGAGGAACAGAGAAGAGTGATTTTATTTCCTTACACACACACATAATGAGTAGATTTGTTTGGATAAGTATTATTGCTTATAAATTTAAACCAATAAATAAGATGGTGATGCAATGATGAAAAGCTTTGAAAATTACCAGCTGAAGAGACACTTTCCTCATGCTATATATCTGAAAATGTATTATTTAACTCTTTCAGTGGATAATTTAGTTGGACATAACATTCTAGACTCTCAAAATCTCATTTGCATTTTTAAAAAAGATACCTATATTGTCCTACTGTGCAGGTTTTTGTGAGAAATAGGTCATTCTAATTTGTAGTGGCTCAATGTCCATGACCCCAAACATGGCTGAGCTTGTATTACTTAGACATTAGGAGAGCAGACCTGGATTCTACCTACTGTACTCCAAGTCTGAGTTCAAGAGATTAGCACAGTTCTTAACTCTGCCTTTTCCATTGGGTGTCACTCTTTGACAAAGGATTGGTCAGAGTGTACAGAGAACCCTTAAAACAACAGTAAAAAAAGTAAAAATTCTAATGGGAAAATCATTAGAAAACATAAAGAAACCTTTCAATAAAGAAGATACGTAGTTGGCAGATGAGAACACAAAAGACATTAGACATTATTAGCCACAGTACTTGGGAAATGCAAAATAAAATGGCAATGAGATTTGACTATATAACTATCAAAATGGGTAAAATAACAAATAATGACAACACCAAATGCATATAAGGACGCAGAGAAACAGCTTAGTGGAAGTGTAGAGTAATATAACTCCTGAGAAAACAACTTGGAAATTTCTTTTAAAACTAAAGGTGAAGCCAGGTGTGGTGGTGCGCTCCTGTATCCCAGCACTTGGGAGACTGAGGCAGGAAGATTGTGGCAAATTTGAGACCAGCCTGGGCTACAAAGTGAGCTCAAGGCCAGCCAGAACTGCATAGTGAGACTCAGTCTCAAAAAGACAAAAACAAACAAACAATCAAACAAACAACAAAAAAAACCCCAAAAACTAAAGGTGAAATTAAGTTATGATCCAGAAGTTGCATTTATTCCAAAGCCACACAAACTGAATGATAATGTAAAACATACAAATATGTAAAATTTTGCAGTTTTATTTGGAAATAGGCAAAATTTGAAAAATAAAGATCTTTGTCAATAAGTGAAAAGTTTAACAAACTGCAGCAATCTATAACATGTGAGATTATTCAGCACCATTTTTATACTATGGATTGCAGGATCTTTGCATCCCCAGTGCTACATTTCTTGTCCTTTTTAAAAAAAATTTTTTTGAAGTAAGGTCTTCATAAATTTTCCAGACTAGACTTAAACTTATAATCCTCTTGCTTAGGCCTCCCAGAGTACTGAGATTACAGGTGTGAGCCAGCTTCCCAGAAAAAAGAACTCAGATATGTTGCAAATTCAGCTATGCTGCTGAATTTGTTTATTATCTGTAGCAGTCTTTTAATGGAGTTTTTCGTGTCTTCTATGTAGAGTATCATGTCATCTGCAAATAATGATAATTTAACTTCTTCTTTTCCTATTTTTATGCCTTTTATTTCTCCCTCTTGTCTGATTGCTATGACTAATATTTCTAGAACTATATTGAATAGAAGTGGTGATAGTGGACATCCTTGTCTTGTTCCTGATTTTAGAGTGAAGGCTTTCAGTTTTTGTCCATTTAGTATAATGTTGACTGTTGGTCTGTCATAGATGGCCTTTATAAGAGTGAGGTACATACCTTCTATTCTGAGCTTCTGTAGGGTTTTTATCATGAAAAGGTGTTGGACTTTATTGAAAGCTTTTTCTGCATCTATTGAGATGATCATGTGATTTTTATTTTTGACTCTGTTGATGTGGTATATTATATTTATTGATTTATGTATGTTGGACCATCCCTGCATTCCTGGAATAAATCCCATTTGCTCATGGTGTATAATCTTCTTAATGATTTGCTGCATTCTATTTGCCAATATTTTATTGAAAATCTTTCATTAATGTTCATTAGTGAGATTGGTCTATAGTTCTCCTTTTTGGTTGGGTCTTTCTCTGATTTTAGTATCAGAGTGATACTTACCTCTAAGAATGAGTTAGGGAGGACTGCTTCTCTTTCAATTTCATTGAAGAGTTTAAGGGGTATTGGCATTAAATCTCTAAATTTTTATAGACTTCAGCAGTGAATCCATCAGGACCTGGGCTTTTCTTTGTTGGTAAGTTTTTAATTACGTTTTCAACTTCAGTAGCTTATGATGGGATTATTCAAAATTGCTATATCTTCTTGGTTGAACTTTGGTAGTTCATATGTTTCTAGAAATCTGTCCATTTCCTCTGTGTTTTCCACTCTATGTAAGTAGAGATTTTCAAAGTAGGTGTTCATGATCTTTTGAATTTCCATGGGATCTGTAGTACTTTCCCCCTTTTCAGTCCTAATTGTGTGGATTTGAATTTTTTCTTTCTTTTTCTTGATAGGTTAGCTAGGGGTTTATCAATTTTGTTTATTCTGTCAAAAACCAGCTTTTTGATTCATTAATTCTTTGTATTTTTTTTAGTTTCAATTGCATTAATTTCTGCTCTAATCTTTACAATTTCCTCTCTTCTATGAGCTTTGGGTTTGACTAGCTCTTCCTTTTCTAGAAGCTTGAGATGTAGCATTAGGTTATTTATTTGTGTTCATTCCATTTCTTTTTTAAAAATTTTTTTACTTAAAGGGATAAAACAGAAAAAGGAGAGAAATATTACAGAATTTCAAAAAAACATAAACAGTAAGAAATCACTAGCTGATAAATTACATATGGCTCTTTTAGAAATAGTTGTTCAAGTTACAAAATTAAAGCACACAAAATGGACACTCAAGCAGTGAGACTGCAAACAGATCTGTTCAACAATCAAACAAGAACTAAGAAATATGGGTAACAGTCCTGCACACATAAATATACATGCAGTTATATCTTTTATAGCACTTCTTATTTTCTCTTTTTTACAATAGCAATTATACATTTTTTATTTAAAGAGAAAAAAACAGAAAAAAGGTAAAATATTACAGAATTTCAAGAAAAGAAGATAAACAGTAAGAAATCACTAGTTGGTACATTTCATATTGTTTCATTCCATTTCTTGAAGTGACTATTGCTATACATTTCCTCTTAGGACTGCTTTCATTGCATCCCATAAGTTACAGTATGTTGTATCTGCATTTTCATTGTATTGTAGGTATTGTTTTATTTCCTCTTTGATTTCATCCCTAACCAACTGGTTATTCAGGAGGTTGTTGTTCAATTTCCATGTATTTATGCAAGTTTTGCAGGCTTTTTTGCCATTTATTTCCAATTTTAGTACATTATGGTCAGCTATTATACGTGGGATAATTTTGCACCCTTTGCATTTAGTTAAGAATGCTTTATGGGTTAATATACTGTCTATTTTGGAGAATGAACCATGTGTAGCTAAGAAGAACGTATATTCTGATGTGTTTGGGTGTAATACTCTGTAAACATCTATTAAATCCATTTGCTCACAGGTATGATTCAGTTCTGTTATTTCCTTGCTGACTTTTTGTCTAGTTGACCTATCTCTTTGTGATAGTAGGGTGTTAAGGTCTCCTACTACAATTGCATTCTTGTGTATTTGGTTTTTCATGTCCATTAGTATCTGTCTTATATAGTTTGGTGCTCCTGTATTTGGTGCATATATATTGATAATTGTTAGTTCTTCCTCTTGTAGCTTTCCACTAATAAGTATGTAGTGGCCTTCTTTATCTCTTTTAATCCTTTTAGGTTTGAAGTTCACTTTGTCTGCAAACAGAATAGCTACCCGTGCTTTTTTCTGGGTTCCTGTTGAATGGAATATTGTTTTCCATTCTTTGACTTTTAATCTATGAGTTTCTTTTTTAAGTCAGATGTGTTTCTTGTATACAGCATATTGTGAGATCCTGTTTCTTGATCCATTCTGTCAACCTGTTTCTTTTGATAGGTGAGTTGGGCCCATTTACATTTGTGGATATCGCTGATATATACTGGCTTGACTTTGCCATGTTGTGTTCCTATTATTGGTTTCCTGCTTTTCTTCCTTGTTTAATTTCTTGTCCAGCCTAGTGGTTTCTTTCTGTTGTTGTTCTGGAGATTGTGATCATTTTTATCTCTATCTAGGATGTCTTTCAGCACTCTTTCTAAGGTTTGTTTGGTGGACATGAATTTCTTCAGTTGTTCTTTGTCATGAAAGTATATTGTTTCTCCATTAAATTTAAAAGGCAGTTTTGCTGGGTACATCAGTCTGGGTTGAAAGTTGTTTTATTTTAGGGCTTGACATACTTCACTCCAAGCTTGTCTTAACCTAAAGGCTTGTGCTAAGAAGTCTGTGATGATTCTAATAGGCTTTCCTTGATAGGTGAGTTGTGTCTTTTCTCTAACAGCTTTTAGTATTCTGTTTTTATGCTGTATGTCTGAGATCCTAATTATTATATGTCTGGGTCTAGACTTATGTTGATTATGACTATTTGGCATTCTATATGCCTCACTTATTTATATATCAGACCCCCCCCATATTTGGGAAATTTTCTGCCACTACTTCTGTGAACAGCTTAGTTATGTCCTTTGCATTTTCTCATGCCTCCTCACTGATACCTATTAATCTTACATTGTTTCTCTGGCATCATTTTGAAGCTTCTGGATTGTCATTTCATGATGCCTTGTTGTTTTTATAAGTTCTACCCTTTCATGATCAATATCTGCAATCCTGTCCTCAAGGTCCAAAATTCTATCCTCAGCTTCATTTAAATGGTTTTGCCAGTTTTCAATACAATTTTTTTGTTTCTTGAATATCTCTTTGAATTTTTTTCATGGATTCTGCTTGTTTTCTGCATTGTTCATTCAAAGTTTCAATCAATTTTCCATGCTCCTGTATTTTTTAAAATCTATTTCTTCTCTAGCTATATTGAGCAAATGATTTGCTAAGGTTGTTATTTCTGTCTTTACATGAGACATTATTTCTAATTTGAGTTCCTCTATAGCATCATGGATTTGTTTCTTTACTTCATTTGCTATCTTTTCTGGTGTATGACTTTTAAAGTCCTCTCCTTCATTGTCACCTGTACTTACTCCTGATGGACTAGATGTTTGAGATTGCATTTTGCCTTTTTGTTTAGTCATTTTCACCTTTTGGATAAATATCTGGATCTGGTCTTTCTATTCCCAAAGTCCATAGTGTGAGTTTTAGGCTCTTACTTTGTGGTTGATTTTTGTCAAATTGCTGAGTACCACAGTGAAGAGGATATCCAGTTACCTGAACTCCTCTTACAGGGCCTGTTGGGTGAGTACTATATTCTTCTAGGCTAACTAGCCTAGAAGTATTGATGTAGGGCAACTCTTGGTTCCTACTGTTGTTATGTCTTCAGGTTGTTGCAGGTCACCAGATCTCCCTGGCTATAGTGTTTGTGTCAGCTGATGCCCTACTGTGTCACTGGGGGTCTCATAAGCTCTTTTAATTTTCTCTAAGTTTGGGGGGGCCTTATTAGTGCATTCTTCAACATGTCTGATGTTCTCTCTGTGTGTGAGGGGATTACTCACTCTCTTACCAGGTTCACCAAGGTCTTACAGTTGGAAGGAGTTTCATTTCCACTCCTATTTACCTAGTGCAGATCTCTAGTTTAGAGGCAAACTCACCATGCTGACTGGAGCCTGTTGAAGTCTTCTGTTTGGGTGAAGGGTTCCTGAGTCTCTCATCCAGCCAGCATGGTAATCCACTGTAGTCCAAGGTTCCTATGTTCCTGGTGGAAGGGTGGGCCCAGCGCCAGTGGTCCGAGGCAGCTTATGCCTGAGGCAGGCTTCCGTGATGCTCCCGATGGAAGGGCAGGCCCACTTTTTATTTTAAAAAGAAGAAATAAAAAAGAGGAAAATCAAGATGCAAACAAACCTCAAAAAAGCAATAAAAGCAAAGTGACAGTAACAACAACAACAATAACAAAATAGCTGTACAGGTTTTCAAAGCAAGATGACAGTAATTTAACAATGGTTGTTATACTGCATATTGCTATCTTCAAAATAGTTGCTCAGGTTACCAGAAACAGGAATAAAACAAAATGGTAAAATGAAACAAAACATTGAATTTCAAAAACAAGGCAGAAGGAAATCCCCTACTGTTGCCACAATGTACACTGCCATTTTCTAAATTGATGCCCAGGCCACCAGCTCCAGGCCTGCAAAATCAATCAAACAACTTAAGGATCAAGCTATTCCTTTCATCTCAGTTGCTACCTTTCCCTGAGTCCTCTGAATCAACCATTTGCGCACGTGTGTGTGTGTGTGTATGCTCTTCTGGTTTCCCAGCCCGTGCACCAGCTGGTTTGCAGGAGGGCCTGCTTTGTCCTCTTGCTGAGTAGTCTCCTCCTGATCCCCATGGTGGCTCTTGTGGTTTCTTTTGTAATTGGTTTCCAATTTTGTTGCACTATGGCCTGATAATATGCATGGGCAGTTTCAATACCTTTGTATTTTCTTAAGTATGTTATATAAGCTAGCAGGAGGTCTCCAAAACGGACCACCTACTAGCTCATAGAACACTATCCTATGAGTGCTTTGGTGAACTGGAAGTCTGAGGTTGCATCTTGTTTGAGTGATTTCTCATTTTCTTTTTTTTCCTTCAAGTTTCATTTCTGGGTCAATGCCTGTAAATTGTCTATGGCAAGTAATTTTATTGCTAGTACTTAGAGCATTTAGGAAATGATTACTTCTCAGAGGTATGTATCTTCCAAGTGTAGTTGGCTTTGGGTTTTGAGTCTGTTGCAAGATCTTACTTCTTCAATTTATTGGGGATGAGAAATTCCTGCCTAATTGACACAGCCGCTGGTTCTTTAACACCAGCTTATAGTATTGTTTATGACCCCTTAGGCAATCTTAGTCTTGGGGTACCAGGAAGAACAACTGATTAGAGCAATTATGTCATGGTGGCTAAAGTAGTACAACCAGCAATAAGAATACCATGAAAGGCAACCTAGAAAATGACAAACTGTGGTCCATCATCTCTGCAGATTCCTGAGGTCAGAATTGCATTGTGGGAGAAAACTCAGTTACATATCAGCAAGAAGCTGAATCATATCAGGTGTATGAAGTTCTGTCCAGTGCATTTGGGCCTCATTGTGGAACTCACACTCTGTTCTTTACTAATGACCCTATGGCAACTGTCTCACAGTTATTCTTCAGATAATGGGAATGTAACTGTCCCTGAATCAAAGGTACAAAAAGAGATAGAGGTAAAAACCTTTCTTGGTATCTCCAGGGGTGGGAGGATGGCCTCAAACCAGATTCATAGTCTTTACCCTCCTTTGGGTCAGAAATAACATGTCAGAACCACATGACACAGCTGCTGGAGATTGTACAGACCTCTGGATTTCAGCTCTATAACCTGAGGTTTGGTGTCCAATAATGCAGAGATGAGGAGGCAGAGGAACAGAGACTGGGGGACAGTAGTTTTTTATGTGGGGACTACTCATATGACCAGGGTTCAACTCATTTTAACATCACTAAAATTTAGGTATTCATCTGAATATTCTTGCAGAAACCTATTTTGGTAAGTAGCAAAATGTTGGGGAAACAGTTTGAAGGCTGAATACTCTCACTTTTATCATAAATTATAGTACTTGGAGAGTTTCCAAGTGTGGGAGGCTAATTAGACCTCTGGGGACCTGCGGGGGGATGACAGGGAATAAGGACAAAAGACAGCCTCACCAAGGTTTAAAAATTTCTCTTTAATACCTACATTTTTTTTGAGATAGGGCCTTTCTATGTAATATATATGTATATACTGTAAAAGTGCATATTGAAAACCTGTTATTTTCAAATATTTGGTTTAAAAGTAGCACTTATGTTGATCTTATGTTTATCACTTACACTTAAGAGCATTCATGATATGTGACAATGATTTTGAGAAACTAAATTATATGCCTTTTTAACTGTACAGACAACATCTGGACTAATGAATACACTGAGAAGTTTCTGTATGCCCTGGTATGAAGGAAGCACAAATGTCGTTGATGGGTTCCACTCATGTGAGACTCTGCTAGGCTCAGTATGGTGTCTGCTCAGCATGGCACTGTTCCCTAAAACAACAGCATAGCCCTCCACCAACTCCTGTGCTTGTCTTCTGCTTCCAAATCAGTCCGCTTTCTGTCTCCCTTTTGGGCACAAGTCAGAGGTCCTCCAGTCTCCCTCCTGATGCACTCAGGTAGTCTCCAACCCTATCCCAATCCCATAAAAATGACTCCCCAGCTTTGTCTCCTTTGAGGGTCCTCGCAATCTCCAGCAGCCCTCCTGCCAGGGCAGTAAAGACTTTCTTTGATTTCTGTCTCTGTCTCTCAACTGTGCCAAAAAATGTAATAGTTAATAAGTACATGTTTTCCACTTACAGCACCTATTCCCAAAGTAAAATGAACTTTCATGGGACATTGCCCAGGCTGAAAGCAGACAAGGAGTGTGGGATGCACCTGGCTGGTCATGCTGAGCCCACTTGTCCAGAACTTCAAAAGTGTGTCCACGCCAGGGTGGCTGCATGCCAAGGAGGATAAGATCAAAACATAAGGCAAGGTGGAAGAGGAGAAATAAGCCTCTCCTCCAGATTTGTCTGTGCATGGTGCCCTCATTAATAACAGATAATGTAAGAGGAATTTTCTCTAGTTAAAAGTACATGGTCTATGCTGCTCATCTCCTCCCAATATTCCAGGAATTGAGCTGTTATAGTTTAAAGCTGCCTAAGTTAGATAAGGACAAGGATAGAGCTGACTAGAAATCTGGGTTGTGAGATTAAAACAGCCCCCTCTCATGACTAAGAAATTTACAAAATGTACCTTTCCTACACATCTGCTGCCCATATTAGGAAGCGCCCTCTGCCGTCCAACTCTAGACTTCCCTATGGTCGTCTCCTCCAATAAATGTAAAAAGCCATGTAAAATAACCAATGCCATCTGCTTCTGTGACCGCACTTGCAAAGAACCCTCCTCCCTTTGTTCTATAGCTTATAATCCCTGCTCCGGCTCAACTCGGGGCTCTCTGTTCCTGCATGTTCAGTGAGCCCCATGCATGCTTGGACAATAAAGACCCCTTACCCATTGCATGAGAAGGCATCTGTTGGTGTCTTCCTACGTGCAGCAGATGTCTTGACCCCCACATTTGGAGGCCCGAGCAAGATTGGGATTGCCCCCTGCATCGGGACACTTCAACAGTCACCTCTTGGGGTAAGTATGGCTGTTTCTATCTCTTTCTGTCTCTCTTTGTCTTACTTTCACTTTGTGATCGCCTAGTTTTGTTGTGACTGGCACCAAGACACATGAGCTCTTGGTCCAAGTGACTTGCCTCCAGGCTTCTGAGTCAAAAGTCACTTCCCTTTGGGATGCCCTGGGGATCATAGGCTCTCTGAGTCTATTTTGTGGTGGAGTCACCATTAGTTGTTCCTCAGATTCCGTTTACTTCCTCCTTTGGGGAAGTTTTGTACACCGGCATTTGTCTGTTGTCTTGGTCTTAGTGTTCATCTGTCTTTGTTTGTTTGGAGCCACTAACCTTATTTTGTTCCACAGCACCCCCCATGGGACAAACAACATCTACCCCTCTCTCTCTCACTCTAGATCATTGGTCAGAAATATGAGAGAGGGCTCATAATCTTTCTTTACTTGTCAAAAAAGGTAAATGGCAGACGTTCTGCTCATCAGAGTGGCCTACATTTCAGGTGGGATGGCCGCCAGAGGGGACTTTCCAGGCGGTTAAGACTATAGTCTTCCATCCTAGGGTACAGGGACATCCTGACCAACAACCTTACATTGTGGTGTGACAAGACTTATGTGAAGATCCCCCAAAATGGGTAAGGCCCTTTTTAACTCTGGATCTACCAGAGCCCGCCACTCTCTTACCCATAAAAGCTCAACCTGCTCGATCCCCAATCCCCAATCTCTACCCTCTCTCGCTCCTCCGGTTCTGCCCGAGTCACAGTCCGACTTAATCCTATTGGACTCTGAGGTACCTCCTCCTCCTTACCCCCCTCTACCCTCTGCTCCAACCGAGGCGACTGCTGCCACTGCTCCTCCCCTTTCTTTTACTCCACCCTCTTCACCCTTTACCCCTGAGCTGACTCGGCAGGGCCCTCCTACTCATCGTGGCATAACGTCCGTGGGGCGATACCGTCTGGGGATGGGGGCGGGGCAGCACGGGGCCAGGATGGAGAGGGAGCGGGGAGGACCCCACCCCAACCCCGCGAACACCGATGACCCATGCGCGTGCCTGGTGAACCCCTCTTCACCCTTTACCCCTGAGCTGACTCTGCAGGGCCCTCTAGTTGATGCTGCAGACTATGGGCCAGCCCAAGGAACCCAAAGTCAGCGGGCCCTGGGCCCTCAAGATAGAGTGGCAATCACATTCCCCCTCAGGCCACATGGACCCATGCTGGATGGTGGGAATGGGGGAGAAATGCCAGCACTCCGATACTGGCCCTTTCCCTCCTCCAACTTATATAATTGGAAAAATAATAACCCTCCTTTTTCTGAGGACCCTTCTAGGTTAACCGGGTTAGTGGAGTCTCTCATGTTCTCTCATCAGCCTACCTGGGATGACTGTCAACAGTTGCTGGGGACCTTGTTCACCACCAAAGAAAAGGATCAAATCCTTATAGAGGCCAGAAAACTCTTGCCGGGACAGGATGGGAGACCTACCCAGCTCCCAAATATCATTGATGACTTTTTCCCATTGCACTGCCCTGATTGGGACCCCAATACTCCAGAAGGTAGGGAACATCTGTCCATCTATCACCAGACTCTAGTGGCAGGTCTCCAAGTGGCTGCTAGGTGGCCTACAAATTTGGCTAAGGTAAGAGAGATCCTTCAAGGGCCTACCAAATCACCCTCGATATTCTTAGAGAGACTAATGAAAGCTTGCCGTAGGTGCACTCCCTTTGACCCTCAAGATGAGGGACAATGGTTATCTATTGCCATGGCCTTTATAGGTCAGTCAGCTTCAGACATTAGGCGTAAGCTCCAATGACTAGACGGATTACAAGACTTGACTTTAAGAGATTTGGTAAAAGAAACTGATAAAGTATATTACACGAGAGAGACAGAGTAGGAGAAGGGACAGAAAAAGGAAAAAGAGGGAGAGGAGAAAAAACTAACCAGAGATAGAAAGAGGAATAAGTAATTGGCAAAAATCTTGGCCACAGTAGTAAAAGGAGTTCAGGGAAATGTAGATGAGGATAAGCCATGCTGCCCTCCTCTTGACCCCAACCAATGTGCATATTGCAAGGAGTTGGGACACCTCATCAAAGAATGCCTCGAGCTTAAAAGAAAAAAACGAAAGAAAAAGACAAAAGGAACAGGCCTTAGAGGCCCAACAATGCCAACCTAATGTGCTGGCCTTGGAAGGAGAAGACTAGAGGGGACCAGGCTTGGATCTCCTCCCTGAGTTCAGGGTAACTTTTAATGTGGAGGGGACCCCAATCGACTTTAAAGTAGATACAGGAGCTGTCTTTTCTACTCTCCAAGCCCCATTGGGACCTCTCTCAACCAAGAGGTCCTTGGTTCAAGGGGCTAATGGGAACAAATACAGAGCATGGACCACTAAGAGGACTATGGACCTAGGTAAAGGTAAAGTCCAACATTCCTTCTTAGTAATACCGGAGTGCCCAGCTCCCCTTATGGGGAGAGATCTTCTAACTAAACTAAGAGCTAGAATAACCTTTGAGCCTCAAGGGCCCCAAGTGACTTTCCTCAACACCTTGGTGGGCCAACCTATGGTGACTATGCTGGCTTTGGCAACAGATGATGAATAACAACTTTATAGTCAGCCCATGGCCCTGGCTATACCCCAGAACTGGTTGATAGAATTCCCTGACTCGTGGGCTGAAACAGCTGGACTAGGACTAGCCACGTTACAGCCCCCTGTGGTAATATCCTTAAAGGCATCCACCTCACTGGTCTACATCAAACAATATTATATAAGCAAGGAGGCTCATCAGGGGATAAAGAAACACATACAAAAGTTCCTCGATTTGGGCATATTAGTACTGTGCCAATCGGCTTGGAATACCCCCTTGCTACCGGTCAAAAAGCCAGGAACAAGAGACTACAGACCTGTACAAGACTTATGAGAAGTAAATAACAGGGTAGAGGATGTACATCCTACAGTGCCTAATCCCTACAATCTGCTTAGCACTCTTGGTCCCAAAAAGACTTGGTATACGGTACTGGACCTAAAAGATGCTTTCTTTTGTCTATCATTACATAAAGATAGCCAACCTCTGTTTGCCTTTGAATGGACAGACCATGACACAGGGACATCAGGACAGCTGACTTGGACCCGCCTCCCTCAAGGATTTAAAAACTCTCCTACCATCTTTGATGAAGCTCTCCACAAGGACCTGGCCACCTTTCAAATTCAACACCCTGCTGTAACTTTGCTTCAGTATGTAGACAACCTTCTGCTGGCCACAGATTCGGAAACAGACTGTATGTATGGGACACAGGAGCTCTTACAAGAGTTAGCCAAATTGGGATATAGAGCCTCTGCTAAAAAGGCCCAAATTTGCCAAAAAGAAGTCGTCTTCTTAGGATACACCCTCAAAAATGGAAAACAATGGCTCATGGAAGCCAGGAAAAAGACTGTTACTCAAATCCCCCCACCCATGAGTAAGAGACAATTGCGGGAATTTCTGAGGACTGCAGGATTCTGCTGCCTATGGATCCCAGGGTTTGCTTCCTTGGCTGCTCCCCTCTATCCCCTCCTAAAGGGAGACGCCACCTTTACCTGGGGCACTGACCAACAACAGGCCTTTGATCAGATCAAACAGGCCCTGTTATCTGCCCTTGCATTGGCTCTCCCCAGTATAGAAAAATCCTTTAGTCTCTATATTGAAGAAAAGCAAGGAATAGCTCGAGGGGTGTTAACTCAGGCCGTCTGCCCATGGAAGAGACCTGTGGCCTATTTGTCAAGGAGATTAGACCCTGTGACAAATGGGTGGCCCCATTGTCTAAAGGCTATCGCAGCAGCAGCTATCCTAACCAAAGACGCAGATAAACTGACTCTGGGACAAAAACTGACCATAATAGCCCCACACACGTTAAAAAGTGTCATCCACCAGCCCCCAGATAGATGGCTCTCCAATGACAGAATCACTCACTACCAAAGCCTCCTGCTCAATAAGGACTGAATAACATTCGGTCCTCCAACTGCCCTCAACCCGGCCACTCTGCTGCCTGATGAGACATCTGAGCCAATCTTACATACCTGTCAAGAGATTCTGACAGAGGACATTGGAATTCACCGAGACCTGATGGACCAACCACTCCCAGATGCTGAGGTAACCTGGTTCACCGACGGCAGCAGTTTCCTACTAGAAGGTAAGAGACACGCGGGGGCTGCGATTACAGATGGGACTCGAGTTATCTGGTCATCAGGACTGAGAGAAGGCACATCCACACAGAGGGCAAAATTAATTGCCCTTTCAAAGGCTTTAGAGTTGACAAAAGGAAAAAGGGCAACTATTTATACTGATAGTTGCTATGCCTTTGCCATGGCGCATGTACATGGGGCTATTTACCAACAGAGAGGACTCCTAACTTCTGCTGGAAAGGAGATCAAAAACAAACAAGAAATTCTTAGACTCTTGGCGGCTATTATGCTACCACAAAAATTGGCCATAGTGCACTACAATAGCCACCAAAAAGGTACAGGCCTTATAATACAGGGCAACAACCATGCAGATAAAACTGTGAAGCAGGCGGCCTTAAGTGCCCCTACCACTTTGCTCCTGGAGGTCAATACTCTATCAGGAGACCTGTCCAAATGAGCCTCTCCAAACTCCCAAGATGGGAAAAACAGAATTTCTAGCCTATTTCCAACAGGCCCATAAGTTAACCCATCTGGGGACAAAAAAGTTGTGCTTATTGGCCAGAAATCAATCAACAGATAATCAACTGTCAGCCACCCAAATTAAGGAACTAGCAGAACAAGTTACCAAAATTTGCCAAGCTTGCCAGGTTGTCAACGCTTTCTCCTCCAAATCCCCAAAAGGAAAGAGATTATGAGGAACCCAGCTGGGACAATTCCGGGAAGTGGATTTTACTGAGATAAAGCCAACTAGATATGGGCTTAAATATTTGTTAGTCTTTATAGACACTTTCTCAGGATGGACTGAGGCGTTTCCTACCAAAAGGGAAACTACGATGGTAGTTAAAAAGTTGATGGAAGAGATTTTTCCTCGTTTCGGCCTGCCAAAGGTAATTGGGTCTGATAATGGACCAACATTTGTGGCTCAGGTAAGTCAGGGATTGGCCAAGATATTGGGGATTGATTGGAAACTTCATTGTGCTTATAGACCCCAAAGTTCAGGACAGGTAGAAAAAATAATAAAACAATCAAAGAGACCTTGACAAAATTAGCCAAAGAGACTGGCTCTAAAGACTGGACCATGCTCCTACCTCATGCTTTGTTCAGAGCTAGAAACACTCCTTCTTCCCAGCTGCCTAATCTAACTCCCTTCGAGATCCTATATGGAACCCCTCCCCCCATTCAAGACCTCAGCCCCCTACTTAAGGACACCCATTTACCCCATACCTTTTTAATTGATAGACTCCAGGCTCTAGACCAAATTCAAAAGGTCTTCAGCCTACCAGCCAAGTGATGGACCCGCTCATCACCAATATGACGTGGGAGACTTCGTCTACGTCCATCGCCATCAGATACAGACCCTAGAACCTCGCTGAAAAGGACCCTACCAAGTACTCCTGACTACCCCTATGGCAGTTAAAGTTGATGGCATTGCGTCCAGGATCCACACATCTCACCTCAAGCTGGCACCGCCACCGCCGGGGCCTCAATGGAAATTGGAAAAGACTGAAAATCCCCTCAAGTTATGCATTCTTAGGGTTACTACTCCTCCTCCTCCTTCTCCTAGGGGAACTCAATCCCAATCCCCATAAACCTTGGAAATGAACAATGTCTAGATGGGAAGATGGAAAGACTACACACTTAAAACGGAATGGGAGGACCATCTTTCCAGATACCCCCCTGTCAGTTAACTACCCACTGACCCTGTTGTAACCTTACTGGTGTATATATGTCTCCTGCTTCCAATCCTAAAAAAAGTTATTGTAACAGCCAAGGACACTATTACTGTGCCTATTGGGGATGTGAAATCTTAGCAACTACTTGGAGTGTCGCTACCCCTGACCAACATTTAAAAATAGGATGCCTAACAGGGTCAGGGTGCAACCACTATACATGTACCCCCTCTGATGCTTGGGACATAGACTGGGGCAACCCTCCAGAATCCTGCCAAAATATATATATATAAATGTCACCACCCCTACTGACCCAAAATGGCTGACTGAAATGACGTGGGGAATCGGATATTATGAGGGTGACACAGATAGAGGAGGACTGATACTAATTAAAAAAAAAGAAGTTTCCCAAAAAGCTATTAGAATAAGACCTAACTCTGTACTTACTAAAAAGAATCCACCTCCTCAACCAAGACCCACGACCCCACTAAAACTCGACTATACTCCCCATAACTCCACTAGTTCCCCAATTCCTACTCCCATTCCCTATGAACTAACGACTCCTGGTGGCCGATTATATAAGCTAATACTGGGAGCCTATTCTGCCCTTAATCACTCTCGATCTGACCTTACACAGTCATACTGGCTTTGCCTGTCTGCTTCACCACCCTACTATGAAGGGATAGCTGTCAAAGAACCATACACTACCCTCTCTTCTGGCTAGTCCTGTGACTGGGACAATGACCATAAACTTACCTTGTGTGAGGTTATCGGACATGGGACCTGTATAGGTAATCCTCCTTCCCACATTAAAACTTTATGTACCACTATTAATCAAATACAAGAAAAAGATAAGTTCCTTCAACCTCCCACCAGTTTAAAATGGGCATGTGACACTGGAATCACCCCCTGCGTATCTACAAAAGTTTTCAATAACTCTGTTAACTTTTGTGTACTGGTCTCTATATACCCCTGAATTCTCTAACAATCAGGGACAGAGCTGAAAGATAAACTATCAGGCCAAACTAGATACAAAAGAGAACCGATCTTGATAACTCTGGCAGTTCTTATGGGAGTAACCACCACAGCCGGTATAGGCACAGGGACAGCTGCCATTATACATGGCAACCAACAGACTAGTCAATTACAAGCCACGATAGACCAAGACTTAAAGGCCATAGAAACATCCATCCTGGCCCTCCAAAACTCTCTGACCTCCCTCTCAAAAATAGTTCTACAAAATAGATGAAGACTTGATTTACTTTTCCTTAAGGAGGGAGGATTATGTACAGCCTTAAAAGAACAATGCTGCTTCTATGCAGATCATTCTAAAGTTGTTAAACAGTCCATGGCCAAACTCAGGGAAAGATTAAACCAAAGACAAAAAGAAAGAAAAGCCCAACAAGGCTAATTTGAGTCTTGGTTCAGCCAGTCTCCATGGCTCACCAACTTACTGTCAGCCCTAACGGGACCCTTGATTGTGCTACTCTTAATAATAACTATAGGACCCTGTATATTAAATAGAATAACAAACCTACTACAAAGTCAGACTGGCAATGTAAAACTAATGCTCCTCAGAAAACAATATGCAATTCTAGATGATCCCAACAATAAACTCCCTGATCTCTAAGATTAGAGATTCACAACACAAAAAGGGGGGAATGTAAGAGGAATTTTCTCAAGTAAAAAGTGCATGGTCTATGCTGCTCATCTCCTCCCAATATTCCGGGAATTGAACTGTTATAGTTTAAAGTTGCCTAAGTTAGATAAGGACAAGGATAGAGCTGATTAGAAATCCGGGTTGCTAGATAAAAACAGCCCCCTCTCATGACTAAGAAATTTACAAAATGTACCTTTCCTACACATCTGCTGCCCATATTAGGAAGCACCCTCTGCTGTCCAACTCTAGACCTCCCTACGGTCGTCTCCTCCAATAAATGTAAAAAGCCATTTAAACTAACCAATGCCATCTACTTCTGTAACTGCACTTACAAAGACCCCTCCTCCCTTTGTTCTATAGCTTATAAGCCCTGCTCCAGCTCAACTTGGGGTTCTCTGTTCCTGCGTGTTCAGTGAGCCCCACACATACTTGGACAATAAAGACCCCTTGCCCATTACATGAAAAGGCGTCTGTTGGTGTCTTCCTACATTCAGCGGGTGTCTTGACCCCCACAATAATTTAATAAAAACATCTTTATATACCAGAGGTGACTCTAAGTCACACACATACTCTTGATCCTGAAATGAGAATGTCCACATGATACGAACCAACATTTCTGTGTTCATCTTAAAGATATATTTTCCTTTACCCTTGGGCCAAGGCTGTGAAGTGTCTTTTTCACTTTTCTGTGTGGCTCCTCACTTGGGGACTGGAGTAAGAGCAGGGAGACAAGGAATAACAAAGAGAAGCAAAAAAAATGTCCCTATATGGCTGCTGCTGTCACAGGTAGCTTTGTGGTTGCTGGCCTTAGTGGGTGTTTAAAGCAAGCAATGTCTCATGTCATCCCTAAATGATGCCTCTGACTGCTGCTCTGAACCTTAGCTAGCTCTTCTTTGACCTTGTCTTTCACCCTGCACTTTCCCAGGGTACAGCATCCTCCTGGCAGCCCATCCTCTTGGACACTTGTCTCTCCAGGCTGCATTCCTGCCACCACTTCTAAAAAACATGGGCTCTGCCTTTTGAGAGCATGTGCTTCTTTTCCAAATGCTCTGCTTTGTTGCATAGTCACTGTGCATTTCCTGGCTTCAAGTCAAATACCTGGGTTGCTCGTGGCAGAGAATAAGTGTTCTGTCCTGTTAGATGTGCTGGATCTGAAGGAAACTGGATGGAGGATTCCAAAGAGGAGTGAAAGAGTAACAATGAGTAAAGACTGGCAGGACAGACAAGTGGCAGCTTTGGCCTAGGCGCTGGTGGGAGAAGTTAGTCTCAGCATGGGAGATGGGGTCCAGAGTAACCACTGTGGAAAAGAGGGAGCTGAATGCAAAAGAAAGAATTCTGTCACCAGAGACCCAACAGCTCTGCACTGGGTATTGCTTCTGTAGGAACTCATGGCAAGTGGTCTGTTCATCTAACAAATCAAACCAAACCAAACCAAACCAAAAAACAAAACAAAACAAAGAAACACAGAAACAGAAAACTCTTTTTACTTTCCTTTCATTCTTTATATTGTCTTTCTTCCTTTAATTTCTTTCTTTCCCTTTCCTCTTTTCTTTTTCTTACTTCCCTTTTCCTTTTCTGTTCTTTATCCTCTTTCTTTCTTTCTTTCTTTCTTTCTTTCTTTCTTTCATCTTTCTTTTTTCTTTCTGTCTTTCTTCTTTCTTTCTTTCTTTCTTTCTTTCTTTCTTTCTTTCTTTCTTCTTATCCTTCCTTCCTTCCTTCCTTCCTTCCTTCCTTCCTTCCTTCCTTCCTTCCTTCTTCTTTTCTTGTAGAATTAGAGATTAAACCCAGGCCCTCACACTGAGCATCATCCCCAGCCCTTTTTATTTTTTGAGACAAGATCTCAATAAGTCACCAAGTTACCCTGGCTAGGCTTAAACTTACCATCCTTTTGCTTTAGCCTCCCAAGTGCTGAGATTACAAATGTTCACTGTCACACCTGGCTTATCTCTATTCTTAAGCTCAGAATTCTGAGAAAATAAGTGTTCCTAATATGAGTAATATTTAGGTTATATTTGTAAGGGTCCCTGAAAATGCCTAAAACCATCTGCAGAACTATTCTTGGGAAAATAATTTACTTCAGACTAATTAGCCATTGTGGGGCTTGGAGTAGGCAAATACAGAGCAATTGTTCTAGATGTGACTGTTGGGTCTCTGGGAGGACAAGGATTTGCATCTGTTTTTCTGGCTGCTGTGTCACCAGAACCCCAGGGCATATTTGTGTAGTGAAGTTTAACTTTGCCCAAAGGGAAGTCTGGGCTCTGTCCTCAGTCATGGGATTGCTCTCCAGGCCCTTAGAACATTATATCTAAGGCAAGGAATAGAATCATTCTCTAAAGCAAACATGTACTGATAAAATTTGTTCAAAAGAAAATGTCATGTGATTGATGTGATCCCTACACACACAGACACACACACACACATACAGACACACAGTGCTTTTGTTGACTTACTATGGGCCTTAGGCCACAACAGAGAAGATGGGCACTTGGCTCTGCAGTTCAAGCTTGACCTCTAGAGGGGCTTGAGAATAAAGGTCACCACACAGGCTATCAGCTTCCTTACTTGGTGACACTCTCCATGCATTGTAGGCAAGAGAACTGTGCAATCCTGGATTCCACTGGGAGTGAACAGGTCCGGTTCTGCTCTTGGAGATTTCCTGGCCTCTATCCTCTCTTCCTTTTGCTGACTTTCATGCACAACCTTTAGGTATAATAAACTATAACTGCAGATACAACCGCTTCCAGTGAGTTCAGTGAGTGCTTCCAGCGAAATAGTAAAATTGCGATGGTCTTGGGAACTCTCCCAAAACTGCGATTCATGTTAGAAGTGAAGGTAGTCAGCCTGTGGACAGTCTCCCCAGCCTTGCAGGTGCCTTGAACAAGCAAATGTGCAACAAGTCCCTATCAGATGAAAGAATGAGTGTAAGGATTTATATATGTAGCAGACAAAGCCATATCCATTACCTAAGAGTAATACTTTCTCAAATACAGTGTAATCAAATTTTATGTTCTTATGGTTTACATAATAAAATCATATTTTATGCTCCTGTTACCTTTTTATAATTATCCTTTGGAATTTGCTGGTTACATTCAGGTCACATTTTAAACATATCTCAATAATCAGACTATTTCAAACATCAATCCGACTTTTGCTAAAAGGGTGGGAATAAGAGCCGTATCATAAAGCTCTTTACATAGGATAGGTGGGGTCTGACTTGGAAGGAAG